>JASDQU010186857.1:2154-18304 GCA_032191745.1 Picea mariana | reverse complement strand
AAATGGATGAACTCCAAGTGGTCCCCTTATGGTGAAAGCCCTCACGGGAAGACACTTTACGGATTGAGTTATCCTAGAAGAATGGTTGGAGGACCCATGCTTGTATGAGGAATAACGAGATGAAGATCAAGGAAATTGTTGGTGAAACTATCCTAGATGGATAGTGCTTGTCATGCCATTTCTTGTGGTTTGAGAGTTATAGCCTTACGAAGATGAAGGACCCCCACATAAAGTCTTGAATCCCCTAAAGTCAAACAAGTCAAAGTGACCTAAAAGAAGAAATGATAAAATAAGGTGACAAAATCAAGAAGGAATATTTATGGAAAGTGGTTAACCATAAAAATAAGGAAAATAGGTCAAGTAACCTAGATATGTGTTAATATTATTTATTCAAGGTGGATTATTTAAATAATCAAGAGAAGTGACAAAATCAAGAAATGATAAAGTAAGGTGACAAAATCAAGAAGGAATATTTAAATGTTAAAGTATTGGAGAACTTTCTATTTATGGAAAGTGGTTAACCCTAAAATAAGGAAAATAGGTTAAGTAACCTAGAAATGGTTTAAGTGACCTAAAAATGGGTTAAGTGACCTAAAGGATGAAAGTATAAATAAGATATAAATGGTCTCTTGTAGATCATCCTTTTTGTGGATCAATGGAGAGCTTCTTGTGGGAATATATTTTGGAGTATTGATGGAGAGCTTCTTGTGAGAGATTCTTGGGCATTTCTGGTGTGGAACACTTGAGGATATTGAATATCTATAGGTGACTGAGGTAACCAAGGATATCTAAGCTGAAATTCTAAGGAAAGGGAAGAAAAGAAGGCTGAAATGCAAGGAAGGATAAATTCTTTGATGGTGCTTTCTAAGGTATGTTATTTACAGGTCATCTCACCATTTTCGCTATAACGTTTTTTCTATAATGATTCAGATTCTGAAATTTCTATGCAAGTGAGAAAACATAGCCAAGTATATGTAGTTAAATATTCAACTTGTGGGTCGTTGTATTTTGGGAGTTACACTCCATGGAAAATAGGGTTTGTGGCTAGTCTTGAAACTAGTCAAAATCAGGTGTTTTGGGTAAAAACGTCATAACTTCTTCATAATAGATCTACATTCAGTGAGACAAATTGTGTTGGTTAGATTACAATATGTAGTATTCTTTTTAATAGTTTCATATCTATTCATCAACTATTTTTTGTGGGGCACGCTCTACAAGGTCTCTCTCTAGAATAAGTCAGAATTCAGCAAGGTATGCCATTTTTGCTATAACTCCTTTTCTTAAAGGTTCCAAGTAGTGCCACTTGGAAGAATTGCATAAAACATAATGAAGAACATTGTATATCAGTTTCAAATCTTTATTCAGTACAGGTACAAAGTTATGATTATTTCAAGTTAGGGTTGTTGACTAATCTAAAACTAGTCATGGTTGAGACAAGTAGTTGATGAGTTGGCACATACATGAGGTGTATAGTTGATGATGTTGGTACATATTGATGAGTCATTGTTGATGAGTGGTTGACACATGATTTCTATATACTTGGTACATGGTTGGATGCACTTGTTTATGGTACAGGTTGTTTGGCACAGGTTGGTTCATGGTTTATGCTCTTGTTTATGGTACAGATTGATATCTGTTGAGGATTGTTGCCTCATCTCAGTTGGTATTGAGAATGCAAGTTGAGTCTTTCATATAGAGCTGGTGCTCTTGTAGAGTTGTACTCTATTTAGTTGTTGCTGATAAACCCTGAGGATTGTAGTCCGTAATAAAAAGAAAATTGTACATACATCTTCTGTTCTTTGTGTTCATTGTGGTGATGACTTGTTGATGATATATTGCTGATATATGTTGCTGATATGTGCTCACATCTAACTAGTTATTAATGAAAACAATGGGTAATGAACAAATGTTGAATGCTAATTGATGAGTTTTTGTGCAAGAGGGAAGTTTTGGGAAAAAGAGCCCCACACTCATTCACCCCCACTCTAAGTGTGATAGGTGTGTCCAACAACAATATGGACCCTTCCTCTTCATACTTCCAACAGAGATATTCTACTACCACATTCTCCTTTCCCTTGTTATAATCTATGTCATAGTCATATCCAAATATTTTTGTGACCCATTTTTGTTTCTCAAGGGAAGAAATTATTTTCTCCAAGAAGTATTTTAGGTTGCAATGATCAGTTTTAAACTGGAAATGATTTCCTAAAAGGTACAAACCTCAGATATCCACATCATGCAATATAACCATCATCTCCTTTTCATAAGTTGATTTTCCTAAGTGGCCATCACATAATTTTTACTTATAAAAGGAAATGGTCATCCCTATTTCATGAGTATTTCTCCTATTCCTTTACATAAGGCATCACATTCCAAGGAAAAGGTATTAGTGAAGACAATAAAAATGAGTACTGGGGCTGTACACATAGAATTATTCAAGTCCTAGAAGCCCCATTCTATGATGTCATTCCAACTAAAACATTTTTTCTTAACAAGGTTGTAAGGGGAACTGCAATCTTACGTGAGTTCCTTAGAAACATTTTGCAATAACTAGTGAGACCAATAAAGCCTCTTAAAATTTTAATAATTTTAGGGTGAGTCCAATCCTTCATCACTTCAATTTTATTTGGATCCACATGGAAACCATCATGATTAACAATATGGCCCAAATATTCCACTTTAGAGACACCAAAGGTACAATTGGACCTCTTGAGAAAGAGTTGATAAGAAACAAGTAGTTTCAAGACCTAATCCACATGGGTGACATGGGCTTACCAAGTTTTACTCTAGGTCAAGATGTCATAAAAAGGGACAAGGAAAAATGACACAAAAAGGGTTGAAATATTTTTTTCATGAGACTATGGAAGGTGTAAGGTGCATTGTAAAGGCCAAAGGGAATCACCAAATATTTGTAATGGCCTTCATGAGTGTGAAAATTAGTTTAAGGAATATCCACCTCCTTCATGTGGATTTGGTGATAGCCTAAGTGGAGATTGAGTTTGGTGAAAAAATGAACACCCTTTATCTCATCGAAAAGGTCATCAATGACTGGAATTGGAAACTTATACTTAATTGTTAGTTTCTTGAGAGCTCAAAACATAGGTCACATGCACCTAGTTCCTTATTTCTTGAGTACCATGATGACTAAAGAAGAATAAGGGTTGGTACTAGGGTGGATGACACTATAAAATTCTAAAATATATTTTCTATTTCATTTTTTGGGAAAATGTATAATGATATAGACATACATTGGGTGATAGGATACATGGTATGAGTAAATATAATGAGCATGCTTCCCTTATGAGGGTGGTAGTCCTTGGGGAGGTTCAAAGATAATTGGTGTTTAGTCAAGACTAGTTTCATGTTAGGATGAATGGGTTAAGAAGGTGTCTCAAAGGCTTGAATGGCATGGACTTAATCCACAATGCATGAATTCCATTTTTCTAAATATTTTCCATATAGTGGAGGATGATGAAATCTAAAGACCCAACTATAATTCCTTTGAAAGTGTAGTTATGCTCTTCCTATTGTAAAATCATGTATAACTCATGGAAATCCATGGTGGTAGGAATTAAATTTCATAACGATTCAATTCCTAAAATTATGTCACAACCACCCATTTCAATAGAAAACATGTGGATTTTCAAGGAATAATCACCCATTTTCCACCCTCACATTTTCACAATGACCAACACGTTTCAAAACCTCCATTAGCAATCATGCTTTTGAATTTGTTAACAACACTAATGTAGTAGTGTATTTCTTGGGCTACAGTTGATGAATGAAGTTATGGGTGATACCATTTTTTTATCAAAACAATGACTTTGCGATGTTTGATGTATCCAATCAATTTGAGGGTTTGGGGAGAAGAAATGTCAATCCAAGCATGGAAGGAGATATGTGGTTCCATATCCTGTGAAGTAGATGGGGTGATTTATTCAGTGAGTGGATGAAGAGTCTTTGGTTGTATAGATTAAATTTCATAAACATAAATGTCCTTGGAAATGGCCATAAAGAGATTTTTCTCCTTACATTTATGCCCCATAAAATATTTCTCAACACAATTGTACCAAATACCTTTAAGTTGACATTCCACAATTTCATCTTGGGTTAAATTGTAGATCTTGAAGGGTGGAGAGGATGGAGAGGGATTGGTAGCGGGGGAAATTATTATCACCAAAAAATTGCTCACAACGATATAGACAATGGTTGAAGAAAATATCATCACAACACAACAATCAACATGTTTCCATCATTTAGAAAACCTATTCAGCAAGGTACCAAAACTATGCAAAAATCCCATGGATTTTTATGCACATCCACGAAAGACAACACGCGCACATTCATGCAGATCAACAAAGTGCCAAATGCACAGAATGTGTGTCGTACATGACTGGCTCTGAATAAACACACACTGGTGAAGAAACAATGCATTTGCGAAATTGATCAGGCCTCAACCAATTCCAAGATGAAGTGTACCAAGATAAGACCTCAAGATCGGACCAAAATATCTCCTTGGGGTTACTGAAAGGATGGGAAGTACCTCCAAAGGTATCCCATTAAATATTGGAACATTTTATGCAATATATTTCTATGGTCTTATAAATACATGGCCACGATATTCTGAAAAGGAAGGCATTCATTGTATTATTATGCTACCCATTTTCTATTAGAGAAGCCATCTATTATCTTGGGAGCTATTTGAGAAAACATAACATTTTATAATCTTCTCACCTCTTGAGAAACTTGACCAAGAAGTTCTTCACCATTATTATTCATAGATAGGAGAGTAAAGCTCTATTTTTGGGGGACTCAATGGCCCTCCCAAAGAGGAATAGGGGATTCATAAGTCCCACTTTTCTCCTTTAGTGTTCTCAATTCAAGGATCACTTTCTATTTGGGTAGTTATTTCTTGTGTCAATTTCATGCATCTCTTTGAGTTTACATATTCTTATTTCACTTCCATTTCTTGGTTATTTGTTTTTTTTATTTACTTTCTTGTTGATTTACAAATCAACTAATCATTTATTGTGTTGTCTTGCTCGTCTAACAAGGAAACTAAAGGGATCATTTTTGCTCACCCAAGTGACAAAAAGAGCCCAATAGATTGGTGACCATACTATGGATTGGGATAAAATTCCTCCTCAATTATACCATTACAACTTTCAGTCTCAATTTTTTGTGTTTGCAAGACCCAAAACCGACTTAGTCCAATCCTCAAACACAAAAAATTAGTCTTTGGTTGAGAGAACTCAATTCGAATTTATGTCCTTCCATTTTTTTGTGTTTCCGTGGGTACAAGATAAAAAAATCCCATAGGACTGCACATTTAACTTTCTCTTTGTTCGTGCATACTGTGAACTTTGTGCTACTTTCAATAGTAGAATCTATGTAGAAGCAATTTTTCCATTTATTGTAAGGGATTTTGAAGCTGGTTTCACCAAATAGTTGTAGGTTTATTTTCTGCACTTTGTAAAAGCCAAAAAAAGTAGGTTTTGAGTTCTTTATTGCATAGGAACTTAGCCACACATAGACATTTAGAGGGGTAATAATACCCATATAATATTTTCCTTTCTTTGTTTCCACATGGATGGCTTAGTATAGAATTTGAATTTCAAAATTAAAAGCTTTAATTTTACAAACATTAAATTGGGAAAAGGTGACTATTCTGACATCTTTGAGTATGCTATTCCCCTTGCACCTTTGAGTGATATGGGGGAATTATAAACAGGATTTTTTAAGAAATCTCCATCTGCCTTTAAAATCAATCATTTTAGAAGATAAAAATACCTCTTAGTTTGCTTCTTTTTGCAATTAAAATCAATCATTTAGGGAGAGGCCTATACCTCTTAGTTTGTTTCTTTTTGAAACTAAACAATCATTTTAGGAGAGGAAAATACGTCTTAGTTTTATTCTTTAAACATGATATTAAAGGTTTGTAAGGGCCTATACATTCCCACATGTGCACAATCTTAGGATACATTTCAATTTTTCTAGAGAAAATAACCTAGAAAATTTAAAGGATATGAAAGGGCCCATACATGCTCAGATGTATACAATATAGAGACAATTTCAAATCTTTATTATATTATATATCATTCTAGGAAGATTAAAGGATTAAGAGTAATGAACCACATGTCCACCATTCTATTTACCTAGGGATTTTCCAATTTTGCAAGGATTGTTTTGAAATTAAGTTAGAGATAAACCAGATTTGTAAAGGGCTAAGCAATGTCCACATGTTAAAATTTTGATCATTAACTTATTGAAAAGCATTGCATTCTATCACTTCTTGCACAAAAAAATCACCACATACTCAAAAGGTTGTTTATTATATACTTGAAACTGTAGTATGTGCTTCTCCCTGTGCCCATAAGTGATCTAGGAGAATCATAAGGGTTCCTTTTGTCTAGTATAAGTATTTGTCACACACCATTTTAATCAATGAGTTTGGCCCTTGACCCCAACCTCACAGCCCACTTCAAATCCTAAAAGAAACCACTAAACAACACATCTTTAACCTCCACAGGAGGAACACACACACAAAAAAATTAGTCTAAGTTAAGATTTTGGGGATAGGAATCCAAACAACTCTCGATTGTCATTTCTCATTGAAACTTAGAAGTTGTGAAATAGGATACCAAAACCCTCTAAATAAAGCATTGCTACACTAAAATTTAGGGGGATACCCATGAAGGGTTGAAGTCCAAGGTTCGACTATTTTGTGCATTTCTCCTTGGGTCACCCAAGCCTTGGAAAACATCTATCGTGTGACCCATTTCTTAGGCTGAAAATATAAATGTCATGCTTGATCGAGGTAGATTATTGGCCAAATATAGGTTTTTCCACAGAGGTGGTGGTTGTGGGCTGCAATTGCACCTCAATCATATTTTGAATGATTGTTGGGAAATATCTCCAGTACTTTTCGGATATGACCCCTGCACCCCTTATTATAACTGATTGATTCATAACTTCACTAGTTCCTGTTTTGGTGCATTCATGCCCCACTATTGAGTTCTTTTAGAAGGCCTAGTACATTTTGAGAGGAACGAAGATAGGTATTTTAGGACATGTGATTTTTATTTTTTCCCCCATGTGGATAAACCTCAAACCATCTTAAATTGTTACTTGTTTATGTATGATTCCCATTGTTTGATTACATACAACTATCAAAACATTGTTGAGATAGTCCATATTTATAGAAGAACCTTTTCATTTATTCTTCTCACTACCATGTGCACACATTCACATATAGTCCATAATTGTAGTATCCCTAGGCTGAACCCAATTGTAAATGTAAATGAAAATGTACTTAAGCTGGTCAAATGATTGATATCATTTTTTTATGCACCTTCCATGGTATAGTGCGTACATGTATTGCACACTAAAATGATGAAGTGTACACATTCCAGGATACCGCGCATAGAAAACTTAAGTGCACGCGATTTTGAGGCCAGGGAGCCTTTGTGTATATGTTGTGTTTATAGGATGGTGAGCTAGTTATTATAAGCTGGGAGGATTATGTGTTGAATTAGGCTGGAGAGCCTAGATTCTAAAGGCCAATGAGACTGTTTTGGTATATATCTTATAATTAATATAAAATACATCACCGTGTGTAGACCGACCACGCTAAAAGAATATGGGGGACTAAACTCCACTAGTTAGGGAAAAGGGGGTCTAAAATTTAAGGAAAAGGTCTAAGCTAGGGAGCTTAAGCCAAAAAGGAATATTATATTAATATTCCTTAAAGTATAAAGTATGTATAAATACTTTATCCTAAGTTCTAATGATGGGGACAAGTGGGCCAAAGTAGCTCCCAACATGACAAGTGTCAAGTTGGGAACATGCATACATATAGTTTGGACTTAGTTCAATTTCCCATTCCTTCCATGATAATTCACTCACTCATTCATCTATCCTCCATACCATCCTGTACCTAAACTAATACCATACCTGTACCTGTATCTGGTTAGCTCAGGAGCTGGAATGAAGAGGCAGGTTGTCAGGCCCGGGAGAAATCTCTCTGGGTGAGAGAATTGTTGGGAATTGATTCCTGAAGGTGCTAAACTGTAGTGACAGGGCTCTGAGACCTCTTTTCCGGCCTATTGTTGAAGCCCTAGAAGGGATGTGGGGAAATCGAGGGACTATTGAGTAGATAAGGGGCACAATTCCTTGGGTGGGACATGGATGTGGGGAATGAGGGATTGTAGGCTATTAGTTTGATTTGGCACTTGTGACAGAGTCTTTCCTATTGTCTAAGATGCGTCAGCCTTGTTAGGAATCCCTTTACCCGGGTGGAGTTTAGTCCCAGCTCAGGGGTGAACCACTGCTGAGAGTGATGAGCAGCGTGGGCTAAGGTTGGGATGTTCGTGGAAGGCCTGCATATAGTTGGTGATATTATTATGAAGATAAGTGCCATTTGTGTGTTAAATTACATGTTGCATTATTATTTATGTGTTTATTTTTATGGGATTACTCTTGTGTGTGGTTTATACCTGTCTTTATATTTATGGGTATTTCCTGTCTATGCTACATGTATATGTTTATTGTTATTTCCATCTAAATCTATGTAGTTACATAATATATGTGTTTGTTTCAAGTGATATATATAAAGTTTTGCAAGAGTTTCTGTGTGTATATGTTTTAATTTTCATATAGTTCAAATTTTTTTATGTGGCATAGCCCAGTTGGATGTTGGGGATGTTACAATAATCATAAGGGAACCACATAATCCATGTCGTTCTATATTCTTGAGAAACCTCCCTCAAATTTTAGGAGGTGTTCACAATTTTGTTGACACATCAACACAACCAACACACACACACCAGTGAGTTCCATTATTATAGGATCAAATTTTCTTGGTTCCACCTTACTTAGCACCAATACCCAACACAACCCACCTACTAGTCCTCCATCACAAGGAGGTGGAGCCCAACCTTTTTTCAAGGTACAAACTCCCAACATTCCTCACAAGGAATTTATTCTCAACTGCAACACACCATGGTTGGAACAACTCCTACCATGCCATAGTTGGAATCCCTCAAAATTTCATATTTCACCAAACTGACAAATGACCCAATCCTCCATGACCTCACGTGGCAAACTATTCCCACTAAGATACCTGCTAACATCCCAAATTTCGAAGGAAATCCAAGAGAAGACCCTGCTAAACACATCATGTCTTTTCACTTGTGGTGTTATTCCAACAACATTATGGAAGATTCCATTCATTTAATATTGTTCCAACGAACACTTACTAGTCCATCTTCCAAATGGTATGTGTATGAGAAAGTCGGGTCACATGTGGCCTTTGAATATTTGGAAAAATTCTTCTTGTCTTTCTTTCAACTCCTAGTCCATCTTGACATTGGTTTGGAAATTATATCACAATTCAAGAAAACCACATCCATCCATATCGTTGATCATATTCATGAATGGAGATGAAGAAGAATTATTTGCAAGGATGATACCACCACACAACAATGATTAGATTTGTTCCTCAAATCACTAGTCCTTGTCCTCACCAAATATGTGGCTACAACCTTACCTAAAACAGAATATGAGTCCATCACCAAGGCCCAACAATTTGATTTGATCTATTCTCAATCAGGGTATCTCTATATAGTATTACCCGATGCTCCTCGTCATCTACCATATAGTCAAGACAAACCTAGAGCCTCACATGCCGCATATGGGTTGATTGGGCTCATGGCCCACTTCAACCCATATTCTCAATAGGTACCTATGTTTAGGGCACATCACTAGCCCCATTCATATGGAGGAGCACCATATTATTCTCCCCAAACACCTCCTCCCTCATTTATAGTGCCATCAGCTCCTACAGTATGGGGACACATCCCTCCACCACCTCCAAGTCAAGTTCAAACCTCAGTGAATGGACCATCCATGGAAAAAACTTATAAATTCAATAGAGGAGGAGGGAAATGAACCTCATACACCCCTTATGGACCTCCCCCACTAGGTAATCCATATTTTCCATTCCCATGCCCTCCACAATAACTTTCCCCACCACATGGCCATCAACAGGTTGGTGTCAATTTTTTTCAACCTTCCCTTATTCAACAAGTTCAATCCTTTGAACATTTAAATACAACCAATACTCCTAAACAATCCAAAAAAAAAGAAAAGACAAGAATAAAAATAACACCAACCAAGGATAGGGGGCCAACCACCAACAAACAAATCCTCCAACAAGAGGCACACATAACATAGGTAATCAAAACCAGATTGGGGAAAATAACCAACAATGCAAGTGAAAGAAAAAAAATATTAGAACCAACTTCCCTTATGCATTATGTGGTAAATATGGACATTACACTCACCATTACCCTCATATTTTCGATTACAAAAGGATGAAGGAAACCATGCACCCGCTAAGGCCGCCTACCCCACAAGGACCACCACAAATCCCTCAAAACTACATGCAACCACAAAATCCAAAGGTTCTATAGAAACCAATTCCTCAACAAGGAGCCATTAACACTCAACAAACAACCTTCCCTAACCCACACCAGATAGGAAAAAATACCAACCTAGGTCAGCCTCCATATGGAAACCCCATTGATCGACCCATCCTCCTCACCACTAAAAAGGATATTCTCCTTGAGACCCATAGCCGACAATATGGTATGCATCCCAAATCTACATTGACTACATCATATTCACCCCTAATACCATCCATACAACCATTTATGATCCATTATACTAGCACATAATTTGTTATTCGGATCCCCCCCAACACCACTATGTAGGAATGTAAATAATCCCCATGCAAGGGAAGCACTCAATCATATCTTAGTCGATGAATTAGCTTAATCTCCAACAACCATTTCTATCTTGGATGTCCTTCAAACGTGTTCATCATAAAGGAAAAACCTAATTTCAACCTTGGGGGTAGTCAACCCATCAAACACCCATCTGATCACTTTTGATATGGATAATAGTGAACCATGCCTCCCATCATTGTTGGATTTATGAATACTAGTCAAGATTCAAAACCTCCCAATACATCAATGCATCATCAACATAGAAGAATATAGATGCATCATGTTCAAAACAATATGGAAACAACGTGTTTCTCCAAAACTAATCCCATCCACTATTACCCTTAGGGAATATGGTGGTCTCCCATCATAGCTACAAGGCCTATACCAAAATTTTCCAGTCTAACTTGGGGGAAAAATGTTATCATTGATATCTAGGTTATCAATGCCCCATTGGATTGTAATATCCTTTTTGGGTGAAGTTACATGTATTCCATAAAGAAGTCGCATCTTCCATCTTTTGCACCATGCTTTTCCCTCACAATGGGAAGATTGTTACCATTGACCAGTTAACACACTATGAACAAAATCATTCAGGGAACATAGACAATGTTCTCCCCCTCATATGGTTTAGTTTTGACATCTCATCCATTGTTGACATCAGACCAGGAATATTTAGAGACCCATCACTAGTGGGTTATTACAAAGGAGATCCCCCTTCCCCCTTACCCACTAGAGTAGCATAGGGTTGTGTTATCATCTCAAATGGCATGGAAATTCTCGATGAGTCTTCCCCTAAAGAACACATCCCCCAATTGGTCCCAGAGGCCTTCATACCTCAATGTACCTTGGTAATTTCCATGCCACAACATAGTCCTAAACAAAATATGATGAATGGATCCCCATAACCTATTTGGAAAATGGTCCCTGAGGCCCTAACTGAAACCCCCTTCCTTTAACCCTGACTCAAAGTCTCACCATACTAGGTTGTTTCTAGCCTCACCTTACCAAACATGGTGATAGCCATCCCAATATGGTATTTAGATCCACCCTCCATGGTAACGGTCCCATCCATTCCCCTTTATCCATAGGTGTTATTGTTGGACATTTGGTTTGGACAATTGGTTGTCATTGATCTCAACCCTCAGATATTTATGTCAACCCTTAGAGAGGCCCAGATATGTGGCTAAGGTTGTTGTACAATTTATTGACATCTATATGATCGATATTGATGGTGAGTTAGTTGGGTGCATTTGAATAATCCTACATGAAGACCCATAGATGTGGCTATGGAACCTGAAGTTTGTTGAGGAATATGGACATTAAGGACTGTGAAAATGTAGGAAATATACTCATAGATGGATATCACTCATCGTTTTATTTCAGGTGAGACATGGAATGCCACATGGTTCCTCATGGTTAGGGAGATATGTTCTTGCAAAGTTGGAAGCCCCAAAGAATGGTCAAGAATACTTAGTTCGTTACAAGTCAATGAATGAAAGGGTAAAGTGGTTGTAGCAATAAATCTATAGAATCCCTAAGTTTAAGGGAAGAGGTTACCTAGAAAAAATATAAATACCCCTCAAGGATTCATTCAAAAATATATACACACACTTACAATTGAATATCTATATTTTGAATGTTATGATCTAGTGTTGTGATCTTTTGGCTATTTTGTGATGACATTTTTATGAGGTAGAAAAGGAAGGTCAAAGGTGAAACTCTCAGAGCTGCATAAATCATGAGTAACCCTAGCTCCTGAAGTTATATGTGGGTCACAGTGGACAAAGTAGTGGACATCCGCATGTCATATTGGACAAAGTAGTGTACATCCACAAGTCACAGTGGAGAAAGTGGCGAATATTCAAGGGTCATAGTGGATAAAGTAGTAGACATTTGCAGGTCACAATGGAGAAAGTAGCATACATACGCAGGTCATAGTCAAGAAAGTGGTGAATGATTTTTAAAAGGCTTGAAGAACATGACATCTTCTTTATTTTGAAGTTGAGGAAGGTTTGTTGGCATGAAATGATATGCACCAGGTCCTCTTCATGAGTAAATTTAGGTTTTACATGTGTTTGTTTGAGTCTTGTTTCATGGACAGTATGGCCTATGCTTAATGAATATCTTGGAACCATTGTGGTACATGGAACATGGTTGCATATGGTTGAGGTGATATTGATACATGGATGTTATGGTTCACTTTTAGAGGAACATATTTGTATTGGAATATGTATGAGGTACATTTCTTGGTACTTTGTTGATGAACTTCATTGTTGATATCTTATGGTACATGGTGTATGGTATGATTGAGACATATCATGAATGATATGGTGTATGGTTGAGGCACATGGTTTGAGAAACATATTGGATACTAGGCACATTGTTTGAGACACATTTTTGGTATATGTATGAGGCATTCCTTGGTGACATTGATGCATTGTGCATGTTTGGTGTACTTGGTATAGTACATGGTTGATACATGGTATGTTATAGGTGTTGATGGTTTATGTATTTGGTGTATTTCATGGTTAATACATGTTATGGTACATGTGTTGATGTACATTATTGATGTGCATGGTTGATGCATGGTTTGGTATAGTTATGGTGCATGGTTAATACATGATTTGGTACAAGTGTTGGTTCATGGTTGATGCACTTGTTGTGGTACACAGTTGATGATTGATGTGGTACAGGTTGATGATTTGGTATATGCTTTGGTACATGGTTGAGACACATACCCTTTGACGATATGTTGGTGATCTTGGTACATGCTTGGTAGAGGCATGTGTTGGTGAGGTTGGACATCTAGTTGAGAGGTTTACTTGGTGTATGATCCATGTGAGAGGATGTGGTTGAGTATTGGTGACAGTGAAAGATTGGACAGGTTGATTAGTGACAGGTTGATGTAACAGGTTGGATACAATGACAGGTTGATAGGTCATAGGTTGATGTGCCAGTGGTAGTGATAGTGATAGTGGCAGTGACAATCTGTCTACACTTATATTTTAGGGTGGTTGGATGGGGAAAGGAAAGGGGTTTGTAGCCTCCTTACGGTTAGAGTCGGATAATCGAGGAGTTTTATCTTCCTTTAGGTTGGAGCCTGAGAATCATGGGGTTTTAGCCTCCTTCTGGTTAGAGCTAAAGAATTCAAAGAGTTGTAGCTTCCATCAGGTTGGATCCTGAGAATAGGAGGGTGGAGACTCCTTCTAGTTACAGCTAGAGAATTTTGAAGTTGGCAATTCCTATGAATGAATTCTTTATATATATAATAAATCATTCCATTGTTTTCTCCCGATTGGGTTTCAATGTAAATATTGTTGTTTGTGTATTTGATGTGATGTTGTTGATGCAATGTTTCTTATGATTATATTCTCATGATATATTGAATGAAAACATAGATGATACATTGATGATAAAGTGTTGAACATTGTTGTTAAAGTGAAAGAATATATATTATGGTCAAAAGTGATATAAAGTCCTCATACTGATTCACCCCCCCTCTTAGTATTCCAATAGTTTCCCATGCTATCAATGCCTCAAACATAAACTCTTCCAACTGGTCACATAGTTGGGGAGATTAATACCAATAGAGGGAGAAACACAACTAACAATAGAGGCATGCAAACGAAAAAGGATTCCACCCTAATTCCCCAACCTTGTGTCCAACCACCATGCACACTTTATGATACGGTTGGACACCCAACCAATCTCTGCCCCAATTTTCTAGAGTTACATAATCTCATTTCCCTTCCAAAAATAAAACCATGATCCAGATGGATATTGGTGGCCAGCCACCTATTCCAAATTCCAACTAGCTCATCTTGATAGTTTTCAGTTCAACACATTTCTCTATAATGGGGAAATTTCTTTGTAATTGTGGGTTCTAGACTTTTATGGATGTCTTGAATCCATACACAACATCTAGGTGGATATTGGTGGCTTCCCACCTATTCCAACTGGATTATTTTGGAAGTTTTCATGTCAGTACATCTTTTTGTACTTCCAAGGTTGTTTTGGGGCCCTAAACAATGTTTTTTTGGCTTGCCAATGTCATAATTTGATGACATAATGTGTAGTTCTCGAAAAACAATTCCCAACAGGCTATCACATGCCTAAAACAAAGATTGTATGCAAAATTTATGACCACGGGAAGTTGATGTCCTAACTTACCCCAACGGGGCCCATGTGACTTTTTGCACTTCATCTCCTAGAGTTAGGTTTTTGGATGTCTAGGGTTTTGACATTCATGTTTATCATAAAAAGGCCATTAGAGCCTCATTGTAATCATATTCTTGTGAATGAGTGTAGTTGTCACATATCTTATTAGAGATAAATGTGCCACCATTCTAGCGGTTATTTCACCATGTATTTTTACAGTCTATGTACATTTCTTTCATTAATAGAAATCATGTATTGATGTGTTTCTCTATTTCTGGAAAATTTTATGTGTATTTCATTGTAATATCTTTGCTTTCATTTCATTCTGAAAATAATGTGGATTAGTGGTACCACAGTAGGTTGATCTTGATTTTTTTCAATGCATGTCCCTGACAAGGTCCGAGTATAGAAAGTTCGGTCTTGAGCTTGTCTCTCTTGAGGAAAATTGCTCTCGCAGTCCCAAGAAACACTCTATGGTGGAAGAAAAGAAAAAAAATGGAGAAAAATATTATATTAACATGTTTCTTGGGAAATATATCATGTGACAAAGGGATGAAATGATGGATAATTTTGTTGACATCCTTCAATGCCTGTTGATAGAAAGAGACACATCTTTATCAAGCAACTACTTTGGAGGAATTGTTGGATCATGTTGTCATTGATGCCAATGGTTTGATTGATTGATGTCAAGTGATTGATTGATGTCAAAGGATTGATTGAATGATGATTTATGTAATATAATTTTTCCTTGATGAGAATGCATAGATGAAGATGGATCAATGAGTTGTCATTGATACATGATGAAGATGGATCGATGTGGTTCCATTGGTATATGATGCATTGTTGTAAAAATGTATAGATGGCTCATTATTGTCTTATCATAATTGATAAGGTGCACAAATGGATGAACTCCAAAGTGGTCCCCTTATGGTGAAAGCCCTCATAGGAAGACGCTTTACGGATTGAGTTATCCTAGAAGAATGGTTGGAGGACCCATGCTTGTATGAGGAATAACGAGATGAAGATCAAGGAAATTGTTGGTGAAACTATCCTAGATGGATAGTGCTTGTCATGCCATTTCTGGTGGTATGTGGAATGTCACATAACTCCTCATGGTTTGAGAGTTATGGCCTTCCGAAGATGAAGGACCCCCACATGAAGGCTTGAAGCCCCCAAAGTCAAAGAAGTCAAAGTGACCTAAAAGA
>JASDQU010186856.1:0-20568 GCA_032191745.1 Picea mariana | reverse complement strand
TACTAAAAGGTGAATTGAGCAGTTGTGAAGAAGAGAATTACAGGATTGAAAAGACCATTCATAGCTTGAAGGAACAATTAGAAGATTATGAGAAATTGAAAGAAGAACTGGATCACAAAAAATGGGAGATACTATTGACAATAGAAAAGTTGAAGAAGTTTGAAAAGGCACTGAAAATTTTGATGAGATCCTTATAAATCAAAGATCTCCAAATGAAAATATAGGAATAGGATGCAATGACAGTTTGAAGACAAAAAAACAAGAGAAGGAAGATGAAAAGGATGAAACCAACACTCCAGAGCAAGTTGAACAACAAGATAGAAGTGTTGGCACAGGGGATGACCCATGATTCAACTCTAACATCGCACCAACAAGCTCTAACTACTGGCCCTTTCGGAAACACCTGCAGAGTAGATGCAGTCTCACCTAAAGTAGCAATAGGGCATTGCAGGACACAGGTGTCTACAACTAGAGGAAATGCAAATTGGATCCAAAACAACGACACAGAGATAGTTGTTATTTACCATCTTTCCTACAACCAGAGCTAGTTATTATTTACCATATTTCCTACTTCTCACAGTTATATCTCAGATATAGCACAATAATGCAATAAAAGAATAACAACAAGCAAATAACATAGCATCAACCATAGATAACAACAAGATATATGTGGCTCACTCTCTCCCTAGGGATACGTCCACAGAACTATGTTTCTTGATATATTAAGATGAAAACATACATATCTATTTGTGCACTTAGCTTGTACATCCTTCTTTATTTCTCTCCTCCCTGCACACCGAGCTACAGGGTTGATCTTCGCACCCAGCTGAAGATCTTATAATACAGATTCTCTACCACACCTTGCGTCTCTCCCTTTCTCTCAACATTAATCAGTGATCATTAACTACACTATTACAAATCAATTATTGACCCCCCCTCTTGACTCTCCTTGACCTTTATTTATACATTAAATGGAAAATGTCTAGGTGTCAAAACCCTAGATCCAAAACCCTAGGTACAAAACCCTAGGCTCACTTGACCCGTACTTTTAAGGATTCAGTAGCCTGTCTTTCCTTGTTTCCCATGAGGTACTCCAAAGTATCCGTTGGTGTCTTTTTCTATTTCTTGAGTTGTCCACAATCCATCTTCTTTACTAATCTGTCTTCCTCGATCTTCTCGTTCAACGACTTGTTTTCTCTTACTTTGCTACTTCATTTTTGGTTCTTTGGCCACTTAGACCCATTCTTAGTCTATGTTCCTTCCACGGAGTTCGTACTTCATTATTCCTCCTTAATATTCACTTCCTTCCATAACCAAGGGGAAACAGGCTCCCAACACTCACTTGTGACTCATCCCGAGTCACTGCAAGACTGAACCTTTTGTTTTACTTTGACTTTAGACTGCACAAAGCATCTTGTTCTCTATGCTTGGTCCCTCTCTTCCCTGTGCAGATTGTCTTTTCTATGTCTGGTACCCACTTTCAACTGCACACGGTACCTAGACCCTTCTTCTTGTTCTTTTAGTGAGATATGTGAGGCAACTGGTTGTTATAGTAAAATTTTAACCGGCTCCCATTTACTAAAACCTCCTTCCATTCTCCATTCAAGGTCTTCAACTGCACAAATCCCCCTTCTGTAACATAGGCAACCTCATATTGCCCAAGCCAATGTGTCTTGAACTTCCCTGGATGCTTCATGAACTTACTATCATATAGCAAGACCAAATCTCCCTTCTTAAATTCCTTCCTCCTGATATGTTTATCATGATCAACCTTTTCTCTATCCGTTTGTACCTGCTAATGAAATCCTACAATAAAAATTCCTTCCTCTATTTCCACCAACTGCACAAACCTGTTTTGAACAACACCAATGTCATCCATATCTGTGAATGATGCAATTCTTAATCTAGGAACTAAATATTCCATAGGGACCGCTGCTTCTAGACCATAAACCAAATTAAAGGGAGTCTACATTTTCAAATTGTTGCAAGTGGTTCTATAATCCCATAGCACTGCTGGTACTCTCAAATCCTAATCATCCCTGTTTACACTGCAAATATTTGTCAGTGCTATCTCCAAGATCTTATTGAAAGCTTTGACTAGACCATTCACTTGTGGATCATATGGAGTGCTCTTCTGATGGTGGAATAAAAATTCCTGAGTCAAGGCTTCAATAGTCTTATTCATAAAATGTGTACCTTGATCACTCATAAGGATCTTTGGGCATCCAAATCAGGTTATGATATCATCAAATATGAACCGAGCATCTGTAGTTTCACTACATTCCTCAAATTCTCTTGCTTCTACCCATATGGTCAAATATTTTGTCGCAGTGATGATGTATCGAGCTCCTGTGTGCTTTCTTGGTGGGTTGATAGGTCCCACAAAATCAATTTCCCATTTCTCAAATGCCTAGAAATTTATCTGAGGTGCTAAAGGAATCTCATCTCGTCTTGAAGGTTTCCCAAATCTTTGGAATATGTCACATCTGTAGTATTCCTTAGCATCTTTGTGTAAAGTGGGCCACAATAGGCCAACTCTAAGAACCTTCTGCGTTGTTTCTTTTCCTGCATAATGCCCTATTACAATGCCTTCATGTGCTTCTACTAGAATCAATGGTCTTTCTACCTCCATAAAACATCTCCTCGAGATCTCATCAAATCCCATCTGATATAGTTGTCTAGCTATCAGTGAAAAATATGAAGCATGAACTACCAGTTGTTTCTTATGAATGACTGTATATTCGTGAGGTGCCATTCCTTTTGAGAGGAACCGGACTATCTTGGCAAAGTGATCATCAACCTTTTTGATGGCCAACAACTGTGCATATGGTAGTGTATCCTCCAAAATAGTAGGTTCCTCTCCATGTTCTAACCTATACAAGTGGTCAGGTCTCGTGTTCATTCTTCCTGGCTTGACCACAATCTCAAAATCATATTCCTAGAATAACAATAGCCACCCGCATATTCTTCCACTCAAAATTGGCTTGTTGACTAGTTATTTCAAGGCAGAGTGATCAATGAACATCTTAAAATGTCCTCCCAACAAGTAGTGTCGAAACTTTTGCAGTGTGTACACCATGGATAAACCTTCTCTCTCATTGGTAGTGTAATTTATCTCAACTGTAGAGAGATTCCTACTAGAAAAGGCTAACGGGCAGTCAATATCTCCTGGTCCTGGTTTTTATAACACTGCTCCTAATGTAATATATGATGCATCGACATGCAAATGGAATTCCTTACTCCAATCTGGGAAAACCAGAATAGGTGCAATGACCACCTTCTATTTCAGTGTGTCGAAGCTCTGTCGACATTCCTCTGACCATTGAAACTGACAATATTTCATTAAAATCTTTTCCATGGGTGTTGTTATCTGTGTGTATCCCTTGATGAACTTTATGTAGTATCCAATATGTTCCAGCGTAGTGCACAACTTTCTAACTGAACTAGGAGGAGGTAGATCAACAATGATGGCAATCTTGGAAGGATCGACCAACAACCCCTGATTACACAAAATATGGCCTAGAAAGACTCCAAAGGGTGAAAAGAAGATACACTTCTTCAAGATCATGGAAATCTGACATTGCTTGCACTTATCCAACATCAGTCTTAAACATTCAATAATATTTTGCAATAAGCTAAAAATAGTCCAATCATCAAAATATGCTTCCAAACATTTATGTAAGAATTCCTTGAATTCTTCTACCACCACCCTAGAAAATATGGTTGGTGCATTCTTCAATCTGAAAGGCGTCACTATTTACTGGAAAGGACCCCATTATGTTGCAAGTGTGGTCTTATGGTGATCTTTCTTAACAATGTTGATCTGGTGATAACCTAAAAAATCCATCTGTGAAGGAGTAAAATTCTTTTCCTTCCACATTATCTAACACTTCATCAATAAACAGTGTAGGGAATGGATAATGTAAACATGTATCATTCAATTTCCTCAAGTCTACACAGATTTTGATCTCTCCTAACTTCTTATCCTGGACCACCATGGGGCTAATCCATTCCGACTCTTCAACAGGTTCTATGATTCCTGCTTCCAACATTTTGTCTAATTCAATCTTGAATTTATGTTTATATATGGGATTCGGTCTGTAGGGTCTCTTCTTGACTAGACTTGCATATGGTTTTAAGGGGATTTTCATTTATCCCATGGGCCATTTAGTTCCCTTCATGTCGGTAAACTTGGTTGGAAACAAGTCTTGATATTCATGTAGTAATTCTGCGATCTTATCAATAGTGAAATCATCCCAATAGTCTCCAATGTTTGCAAGCTTAGGTGCTTGCTCTGTCCCAGTATTAAATTTCTTGATTTTGAATGGATGTCCAATGAAAGGTAGTTTGACTCCTGGTTCTTCCATGTCTCTTCGTCCTTCATTTTCTATGATGTTCACATTCCTAGGATCATCATCTTCATCAACATTGATATTTTAGCAACCTTGCAATTTCTGAAGAGGTGCAATCCATTCATCCTTGTCTTGCTCAATAGGGAGGTTAGGTTCCTCCTCAAAGGCTTTCTATCTTAGAGGTTTCAAAACCAGATCTACTGTGGGGTGATGAATTTCAAATAAAAATGTAGCTACAAAGTTCTGAGTCATACCGTACCAATCTGAAGTGGTGAGGCACAATTCTACTTGAAGATACGAATTGATAGGCATTGTGTCCAAAGTTTTAATGAATTTATGCACCCACTTCTCCTAAGGAATGCTAATCTAGGCCTCCTCACAACTTCACACATGGTCCTTCGGACAACTTTGACCTGTTTATCGAACTTCGCACCCTCCAACTTGGTTTGAAAAGCGCACTGTCATCAAAGTGCAACATTGTTCCCACTGCGAGATGTTCTTCTTGTGTGTTCCCCACCATCTCGTTGGTGTTTATTTAAAGGATTCATTCAGTGCCAAAAGTCTTTGTTGTACTGGTACAATTTATTCAAATTCCAATAAGAAAGTTTCTAAATGATTTAAACCATAAAATGTGAGAAGAATGCTTACTTCTATGCCAATCCAACGAACTTCCCTGGTCACTCTGGCACATCATCGTGTGGAGAATTCAAACATTTTATTCTACCAGTTCTCTAGTGCTTCTTCCAAATTTGATCAACATGCATTGTCACTTCGCCAGCTCAAATTCCCATCTGTTGTAGGATTAGTGTAATCTATTGTCTTGCTGTCAATTTATATATGTTCTCTAGTTCATAAGCACAGTCTTCTTCTCTGGTGGGTTTTGTGTATATGCAACCTTCATCGGGATAAATAGGTGCAATGACCCTAAGGCCGTCACCTTAAAATTCCATTCTTCTTTTCTTTAAGTAAACCACAATGAAATTGTTGAAATCCCAACCAATTCCCAACAACGCAGGATAAGGAAAACTATCATCAAATATCTCAATCACCTCGAAGTCCACAAATGTCCTTACCCCGTCGATGTCCACATAGACATGCTTCAGTATTCCAAAGGGGCTTACTGCCTACTGACTAGCCATCCTGAGCCTGATAGGGGAGTAAATCAACTTAGTTTTTCCGATCAATGCCTAGGTCTACTTTTTCATAACATTGACTTCTAACCCTAAGTTGAGTACCACATAATGTTTGTCATATTCCCCAATCCGAGCATTAAGGTGTAGTTCCTTGTTTTTCCTTATTTTCCTAAATACTTGATGTGTTGATTTATTCAGCAAAGGATCTATCCGGCCTACCTCATATTGTCTGATCAAATTTTGTAGTTCTTTCACAACTCTTCCATCCTTAATCAAATCAATGAATGTATATAATAAGCTGGCAATATTTCTCACCTCTTTTTCATCTCCAGTCATGGCAGACTGATCGAATTATAGAGGAATTCCACATTCTCTTACTTTTGGCTATGTCTTTGATGAAGAAGCCTCATCTCTTCCAAATTTTCTTCTTGCCTCTTCAAACGTATGCTATTTTTTCCTTGGATCAAACACTTGTGTCTTTTCTGCAGCTTTTCTAACCCTTGATTCTTCTATAGTCTTTCCTGGGGTCACTATGTCTTCTCATATAAAAACACCTCTTCTAGTGATGACAATGACTCTGGGATCCTCCCCATGAGGTTCTCCTGATATTAGTTGTCCTTGTTGGTTTCCTCCTCGTCTCTCCTGAAGTTTTGCTAACAATGTTGGACAATAGTAAATAGCATGTTCAAATGAGTTGCAGTAGTTGCAAGTGGTACAAGGGTTTTGACAGTCTCTTTCCAAGTGTCTTGGTTGTGTGCAGTTATAACAAATGATCTAACCTCGACCCATGCCTCCTCCTCGTCCTCTTCCTCTGAATCCACCATGAGGGTTGAAGTTTCCTCTTCCTGTAGAATTAAAATGCGTAGTGTTTCCCTCCTACTGCATCTCTCCTTCAATTATATATGTATCTCTTGACCTTTCATGCAAGAGTTCATAAGCCCTGCAATCCTTCTCATCATGCCCCACAAACTTAGAGAATGTGCAGTAAATATTGGTAGGTGTCTGGACATAATTTTACATGTAATAACATTCACCAAGGCGATGTCCATTTCTACATGCCTCGCACCACGTTAATGTAACCTACTCCAAAGGGCTCAGAGCTACAGAGGCCAAGTACTCATGAAATAGGGGACAATGCTCCTTGTCATGGCCCTTTGACTTGCATTTGATACACCATATGTCTTCCCTTTTATCTTTTCCCTTATTGTTCTTCATATCTTCAACCTGCAGAGATAAGCTAGTTAGCTCACTCAAAATTTGACTCATACCTGAGCTAGATTATCCCATGGGGTATGATTCTAGCTTCATGGTGATCTCCAGTGTCATAGCCTGTGAAGAGACCTTATTTTACATGGAGACACTACCTTATTGGACAAAAATTCAAACTAAAAATGAACCACTATGGCTTACAACAAATCTTTACACAAATCGACTTGAACGCGTGATAACAATGTTGGTCGGAATTGCTTACCGAGTACAATTTCGAGATTACTTACATAAAAGGAACAATGAAAAAAGTGGTTGAGGCATTGAGTCAAAGACCACACATATTTTCAGTGATGCCTCTTCAGACAAATCTACGTGAAAATATTCTAACTTTACAGTGCAACAACGACTGGTACAAAGAGGTCAAGGATTTTATTCGACAAAACACAATGATGGTACCAAAATTTGAGGGATTTGTTGTGGACAACGACGGATTATTGAGATTTAAAATTCGAATTTACATACCACCCAATGACAAGTTTAGGATTTTGATCCTAATCGAGGCTCATATAGCAATATACATGGCTCATCCTGGAGTCACGAAGATGAGGGTAGACCTTAAAACCTTATTCTTCTAGAAAGGAATGAAGGAAGACATAGTCAACTAGGTGGCAAGATGTTTAGAATCCCAGCAGGTGAAGGATGAACATAGACATATGGTAGGATTACTACAGCCACACACTATTCCATAATCAAAATGGGAGACCATTTTGATGGATTTCATTGTTGGATTGCCACTGACAGCAAGGAGACACGACTCAATTTTTCTGGTAGTCGACACTATGAAGAAGAGTGCTCATTTTATTCTTGTGTGTACAATGTATCAGGCACCTGAAATAGCTAGAGTTTTCATCAATGAGATAGTGAGGTTTCATGGTGTGCATAAGAGGATTATATATGATCAAGGTTCGGTGTTTACAAGATGATTCTTGACTAGTTTCCAAGAGGCCTTGCGAAACCAACTTAACTTTAGTACCACATATCACCCGGAGACAGACCGAAATATTGAAATAATGAACCAAATATTGGAGGATATGTTGCATATGTACATGATGGAACAATAGAAGCATTGGGAAGAGTTCTTGCCACTGGTAGAGTTTCCATACAATAACAATTATCAAAGCACCATTAAGATGATGCCATTCGAGTTTCTTTATGGGAGACTATGTCAGACACCTTTGAGTTGGGATCGTCTTGAGGATAGGGTCATGGTGGGGCCAAAAGCAATCCAAGAAATGGAATATCAAATGAAAACAATAATACAAAGGATCAAGGAAGTGTGGGATCGAAAGAAGATTTGTGTTGATTCGCATCGTGTCGACCATAGTTATGAAGTTGGTGATTGAGTCTTCTTTTGAGTGAAACTGCATAAGAGTTCGATCAATTTTGGAAAGGGTGCTAAAATCTCTCCTAGGTTCATGGGATCCTTCGAGATTGTGAAAAAAGAAGGAGAATGTGGCCTATCCACTAGCCTTGTCTAATTCTTTGAGGGGCATGCACGATGTTTTTCACGTATCTGTTTTGAGACATTATGTTAGTGATCCTACACATGTTATTGACATGAGTTCCTTGTAGGTATTGGATGAGGGTGCACTCATGTTCGAGGCAATCCACATTCTAGACCATCGCATTCGAAAGCTATGGCATCAAACAGTAGATTAGGTCAAGGTCTAGTGGAACAACTATAGTCTGCACTCGACGACCTGGGACGACACATATGATATGCGTCAACAATTTCCATTTTTGTTTGATAGCTATGCATTTGATATAGTGATAAAATTTATTTCAGCACTTACATACTATGAAACTTTGGGATGAAGTTTAAAACAAGAGGGGGTGTAGGTGACATCCCGGTCTTGCGTGCACTGAGCAAACTTATTCTTTGAGGACACTTGCATGTAAGTAATCTGATTCTTTATACGATTGGGTGTTTTGATTATGATTATGAGATATTGTGGATCTAATGATATGTTATTTTTGGTGTATTTACATCGACAGGTGCTATTGACTGGGTTCTCCTAAGTGTCCACGACTCTGGACGTTAGAGGATGCCGATGGAATCAATGGATCTCCTTGGACTTCAGATCAAGTCAGGGAGTGAACTGTTATGATTTGACTGTATTTGATATTACAAATGTGATGTATGTCTAGATATTATGATGTTGATTGTTATAGATGACATGTTTCATTGATGGATGCAAGCTGACAATAGCTTGCAAACCAGACTCACATTTGGAGTAAAGGGGTTATGCACAACAACCAAATATGTTTAGGGAGAGGTGTGGCAGCAGCCCTACTACAACCTACTAGCACTCCCGCCATGGCTCGAACTGTAGGTTAACGATTACCTAGTTCAAGAGATACGCAATGCCGTGAGGGAAGATTGTGATAGTCACATATGATGATTCTAAGGGGCATGCAATATGGAAGGGTCTCCTTAGAGGCCCTTAGTCTGTTACAAGATCACTTGATGGAGTATTGAATCCATGGTTTTGAAATATACCAAATTCATTCAAGAGGTGAGTGGCACCCTTGGAGCACGTAGTGCGTCTTGAAGGGCACGTCGCACAAATAAAACAAGAATGAAAGTGAGTGGAACCCTTGGAGTACGTAGTGCGTATTGAAGGGAACGACACTGTTTTAACTCGGGTAAGTTAATAAACCTAGTACCTAGAAAACTATGCCTCCTTAGGACCTGGTCGGCCTTAAAATAGATGATAGTATAAGTAAATTTTAATAACTAATTGTTCCCTTAAAAACTGCCGCCCAGCCTAGTGAAATTAAAACCTAGGTCTAAGTAGAACATGTGAACAAAGAAAAAAATAAATAGACTTGTAACAAGAAGGGGGTAAAGAAAATTCAAAAATTACTTATTAAAGTAAAACCTATAATGGAGGATTAAATTATTAAAAGGGTCAATGATTTTTTTTTTTCTAAACTTGTTAATTCTGAATTTAGTTAAAAAGAAAAAGGGGAAACTTAAGAAAAAGGGGAATGTCTAACTTAGTAGGGAATATAGCCTTTGGAACTTTCTATATGTGAAATCAACTAGGATTTAAGTAATGTGTAAGTCAATTAAGAAATGTAAGGGAATAAAGGGACACCGATGAGCGTTTTTAGGAACGCTTTTAGGTGGGTGAGGGAAATAGGAAAATATTAATTAAGTAATAACTTGATTTTCTGGTGCAACTAAGCGATCGTGTGACATGTGTACGGTGGAGGTTTGTCCTAATTAAATTTAATAAAAATGATTTAATGAGGGTTTTGGAAACTAATCACTAAGAAAAATCTATAAAAAGGATGGCAGAGGAAGAGTATGATCACATTTGGTTTGCGTAAGGTTACATTGCTGGAACTTTATCTTGGTTGAATTTCTCTTATGGGAGTTGGGATACCTAGCTCGGGTAACAAGTGGTAACTTGACCTTGTGAGGCAAGGTGGGAGCTAACATTCTATGGTATTGTGTGTGTGGCCCCTCTGTGGCTCAAGGGGATCAGGGGGAAGAAGAATACCCCTAGCATTGGTTGGGAAGTAATGGTGAGGTCTCATCGGTTGGCAAGCAAGAGTTGGACAAAGCACAAGTGCGAGACAACGACTACGGGTTATTCTCCTTCGGATTCAGTACACACATGTAAATTTGCATTGTAATTCAATCAAATTTTATGTATATGAATATGATTAATGATGAATATTGTAGTGCATTTCATTTAGAAGTTGTTACACTTGTACTAGGTCTCTGGCATCATTGGAGCTTCAGGGTGATGAATTATATATTATGGTTTAAGGGAAACAAATATATGTGTGGTAATTAAATTGGTTATTTTCCTTATGAAAAGTGATGCATATTGGCTTATTATGAACACATGAATAACTTAGTTTCTCCTTTGCGTGTATGTAATCTGAGGATTATCCTATTTTTTAATTTGAATATGAGTTGTATCTTTTAAGCTAGGCAATTTAGAAGCAATTGAATTGTCTTCATTTATACACATAAATTGTAGTTGTGCATAATTTGCAGTACATCCACTGCTAAGTTACCTGCCCCATTGTTTCCAGTTCCCCAGAACCATAGGATAGACTACTAGGATCTTTGATACCTACAAAATACACTGCCTATGTGTTGTTTCATTTGATTTCTACTCTTTGAAAACCTTTAGTAGGCGACGGTGTCTTGTGCTTTTGGGATTATGGGATGACTCAAACATTGCCCCACCATCTCTAGAAATTAAGTTTTATTTCATAGTTTTGGATTAATATCACTCTTTGACACTTTTGAGTGCTTCCATTACCTTATAGAATGAGAGTCCTTGTATCTGGAAATTCCTTGTTTAATAATATATTGTTAGAAATGTTGAAAAATTTTCATTGATATATATATATATATATATGTCTCTTAAAATCATTAAGCACCAGATCCCATCCTTTCCTGCGATTCTTTTAAAATCTTTTTGATGTGAATTTCGATGGACTGTGTAACTTATTCTTTCCTAGAGTTATTATCATAATGTTTCGTGGCCAGAACGTGCACATGCCCCTAACCTTTCCACCCATGAAGTGTATTCTTAAAACTAATTTATTTAGTTTGTTGGTCCTCTCCTTTATTTTTATTAATTTAGCCTATCTTGGCACTGCACTGCACAGGTTTTGATGCCTTCTCATATCTGTATGGTAGTCGATGATATGTTGGGGACTTACCCTCCATGCCCTTATGACCTTGCAGTATCCCTAGCTATTGGGCCACTGCCTCACTACTTTTCCCCATTGTATTGTGACGGGACGAATGACCCAACATCCCACCTTTTCCTAGCCGTAAATTAAGGCGAATTGGAATTTCTGGGCCGAAACTCCTATGCATCTTTCCCTTGTAGTAGTTGTTGCATTGTAACTGATCCTTAATGGAAGTGGCACTCTCCCTTGAATTAACATTATGAGTTTCAGAATATTTGTTGCCTTGGCTATTTTAGATAGCAGATTTATTGTTGTATTAATGGGTGTTGTGTTGATAGCTACGATTAAAATTTCTGTCGACCCATTTCAAGTTTTATATAACAGTCATATAAATTTTACTATGGTTCAACGGTTTTAGTTGTTGATAGTTGGCTTCGGTGTTAATAGTTGCAATTTATTTATCGCATAATAGTTCAAAAATTATTTTTAGTCTATTGCCTTTATCCAACACAATAGATTAATCGTTTTTCTGTTGCATTATAATAAAAGTTCACTTGAATTAATGTGATGCTTTTATTTTTATTAATGTCGCTTCCACAATATCACTGTTAATCTAGTGCAGAGATTTATATTGTGTTGTCTAAGCATAAATATTCAATGTATAAACCCGACTGACAATGTCATTGACATTGCGACGATCTCAATATTAATTATTGCATAGAGTTTAGAAATGTTGTCCAGTTGTTAGTAATGATGTATAAACTAGGTTGATCATTGATTAGTATGAGTATAGTATCAATGGATCATATTAATGGGAGTAAAAACAAATTGTAACTATCATTATAGATCTTTAGTATTAATTAATTGGATGTTGGGATATATTAGTTTTAATAAAGGATGTTGATTTTATGATAGGTGTCATATTTATGATATTTACATTGATCGTTGATTTTAATTTATTTATCAAAATATGGTGAAGCAATTTTAATGTTTCCTCGCGAAATCGTCATTAATTTTTTCACATTGCATGAAATATTAAACCCTCGAATGGAAGGTATATGTTGCTTAAATATGGTTAGATGTTCTTACCCTTAGATGATGATTGGTTACTTATGATGTGATTAAGTCCTTATGATGTTAACTGCTAATGAATTACATCTAGTCATTGTGCCATTTAAATGTATCAATTATAGTCACCACTGCACCCATGTTTTCTTTATTGTTTGAGCACCTTCATCTAATGACATCATATAATGTATTTCAGTGCCAATTCGATTTCAGGCACGTTGGATTTTATGTTGGGTTGAAGGTTTAGAATTAATTGTTTTCCCATGGGTTCCTGGCACACTTGTCATAATGCGGTGACATGATACCTTATGATTGGGTCATTTCGTGCATTGATTGATAAACACATATGAAACCTGGCTTAGGGTTATGCGCCTTTCGATGTGGATGATGTTGTCTTTTTAAGTAAGGTTGTACTTTCTTAGTAATTCTAATGTTATTTTCCCCACTCGTCGGGAAGGTTCTAGCTACTTGTGTCATTAAAACTATTGTTCTTGGATTGATTAATGTTTCTTTAGCTTAATGGATGTGGTATTGCTTGTGTCGGGCAGGATGTAGTTCCTCAAAACAATATCCATCCTTGAGACCTTAAATGGTCAAAATTAATAGGAACCTAGGCTTGAGCATTTCTTTTATGTCATGGAGTTCCTAACCTTGCAGGGTAGGACATGTGGGTATTCATTTTTAGTTTTTGCCTGATTGATCATAATATGTTGCGTGCAACTACATGATGTGATAGTACACTTGGTCGTTATGTTATTTGTTGCCTGAATTGCATGCGTTGTGTTCGTCATCGAGTTGCATTGACTGACTGGTTGTCGTTGTTACTTTCTTCTTTGAAAAAAAAATATTTCTCTTGTTATGCATCGCATGTTGTCATAACGACTGAGGTTGTTATAGATCCATCATATTGAAAGGATATTTTTTTCAAGAAAAAAATCAAACAGATACTCATGTTCACTTTCAAGACGATCAGTCAGATGTCATAAGTTGTCAATATAGTCATTTGGTATGTGCAACACACATAAATTTAATAGAAGTTCAATCAAGAAAAAAAACAAATGTTAGAGAATAGAAAATGTCCAAAGCCGATCTTGAATGAATAATTGAAGATGGAATACCATTACAATTTCTTTAAAAAATTGATGTATACATTCCAAATTTATGAAATGAAATGAACAATGGTTAAAATTTATGATAATTTTGATGCAATGTATATGCATGAAAAATCAATTAGTGGAAGCTTGAGAAGTACATCATCTCTACAAGAATGTGTATTCAAATATCCATGCAATATATGCTTTCATTTATATTTTCATATATATAACATGTTATAAATCTATAACACATCTTTGTCAATATGCCACCCACTTAGACTATGTTAATATGCCACCCACGTATTGTACGATTTTTCAGGGTGTCATACAACTTAACTCAAAATTTCTCATTCACTCAATTTTGAACATGTCATTCTGCTTACTCACTCGTGAACTTGACTTAGTGGAAACCTCCAAACCTAACTTAGTGGGATCAATTCTCAAAATATTTGGCATGGTTTGAAGTTATATCTTACCCACGTGGAGACCTGGAAGCAATCATGCCTAGTTCTAGTGGAGATGCACAAGAGAGAATTTTTATATTTGTGTAGTGATTATGTGAAAATCGTTATTTTTTACAGTAAATTATTTGGGATATTGTTTTATTTAATTTAACATCATATGTGTGATTATCTATACCAATACTAAGTTGCAACAATATATTTATTGATCAATTATTCTATGTATTCTTGATATAATATGCAAATAAGAGCATTTCTTGCCTTAAATCTATATACTGCAAAAGGGTAGAAAAATAAAATATAACACCTTTACCTCGAGCATGTTCAAGTTGAGGAATATCTTAGTACATATCCTTCTAAAGAGTGATGTGCACTAAGATAACACATTAATTTGAACAAGAGATTTGGGTGCAGTTCAATGCATATGTCCATGGGTTAGGTAATTTCCCTCACAAACATTATTTTTTATTTGAATTAATCACTTATCTTTTAGAATTTAATCTATTTTTTTTTATATGTACAATTATGTAAAAAACTTCTATGTTGATGTATGATATATGTATCAAAAGAAATATATGCATTTTTAGTAATTCCCTATATAATTAAAACATCATACAAATTCCTTATAATGAATACACTATACTAGTAATGAATCAAATAAGGTAATCTTTTGTGTTCAGAGTTACTAACCCATGATATCTTATGCATAACATGAATCCAATCATTGCTTAGTAATGAGTTTTTTCCATATATATTACATTACACTAACGTCTAGTTATAACATCATGTCTGTACATACCCATCAACTTATATAGGGTAATAATATAAGTATATATTATTATTATAATTATATATAGGGTAATAATATAAGTATATTATTATTATTATTATTATTATTATTATATTAGCTTATATCAGTTCATATGATATTAGTCTCCCGTGACTACCAATCCTTTTACACCACTTCAATAATATTCTACTGAAAAAAAACACTATAATCCTCTAGTGAAAAAAAAAACACTTATCAATAATCCTGTAGTGAAGATGCACCATTAACCACAAGCAAATCATAGGAATAAAATACAATGGACACAATATTTTATCAATATTCATCTAATTTTCTATGAACATTCACCATTAACATAAATAAATGAAAATAATAAAAAACAAGAAAGAAGAGCACCAATATTTTTAGTGGTAGAACCCTTGTTGTACATAGGAAAAAAATTCATTGTAAAAGAGGAACCACTTCATTAATCTTTAAACATGTTACAATAAACCTCCAATACTTTTCAAGAATAGAGCTCTCTATGAACCTCTATAGTGAGAAGACCACTTCACATGATGGATGAGGAATAAATTAAATCTCACCTACCAAACAACTTAGGCACCTATATTGAAGAACCACTTAGCTGTCTATTTTAAGTGAAAAAAACAGTTATCAATATTCCTTTAGTCTTCTGTGAAGAGACACCATTAACATAAGAAAATCATATGAATAAAATACAAGGGAAACAATCATTTATCAATATTCATCTAATTTTCTATGAATACTTGCCATTATCTTTTAGCATAAGCAAGTGAAAATAAGAAAAAACAAGAAAGAAGAGCACCAAGATTTATAGTTGTAGAACACTTATTATATATTCCAGGAACATTTAATGTCAAAGATAAACCACTTCTTGCTCAAAGGTTTGCAAGAAACCAAAGAACAAGGGCTATCGCTCCTTATAGTATAAGGTGATTCACAGATAGTCATTAACCTCCTCTCTCACCTCCTAAACAGTGCAGATCCAGAGAAGATATCCCCAAGCTAGAGACTCATGAACAGGCTAATCAGATTTAAGTCAATTCTCTAGCCTCAGTGGGTAATTTTTCCCTCCCACGTTCAAAGAAAAGCTAATCAAGTAGAATATATGTTGAAAAACTTTGGGGTAGAATTGTAGGAAGGAGACTTCTCATGCTCTCCAGCCTCATCTCCAACCCACCCCTTCGTGATCACTTGTAGAAATGTGGCTCACAACAAGGACCAAATCCCAGATGGGGTGTATATGGTTTCAACAAGAAGACAACTAGAGGGGAGGACACCTGGCCAGGTCTCCTGCAACCTGAAGCTAGTACAGGCATACCCTCCCTCTGCCATCACCTCATGATTTTAAACTCGCGACTGTCGCTCCTCAATTCTCACTCATTGTTGGCTTTGTGTTATTACTTGGTGACTTGCTTCATCGGAATTTTAATGGGGATGGGCTGGACGAAGTCGCAGTCCCATCACCAGTCCAACTATGGGGGTTTTAGGCCTGATTCATGGAGCGTCAAGGCTCATTTGATCCCTTGGCCTCCAAATTCTCAGCCTCCTCTGGATTTTGGTGTAGTCCTTATACTCTGGTTTGAGATTCTGCAGTCCTCCTAGCCCTCAACTCCCATCTTCTCTCCCCAACTTTTGTAGTGGAATTGTGTTCGAATGGTCTCGCGCTCATCGAGAAACCACTCTCACCTTCCTCACGTGTTCTATATTTGGTTTTAGGTGTCTATTTCTATGCCTCGTCTCAGGGGCAAGTTGAAGAGGGGAGTGACTTGGTATGTGGCTAGAGGAATGTTAGTGAGAGGTCATGGATCTCCTCCAAAAACTGAATTCGCCTCCATCCCAAAGCTCATTGTTGCTCCCACTCCTGCTCCACCGACTCGAGACAACACCCTGGACATTTCCCCACTGTTGAATCCCTTTTCTTATAGATTTGAATGGTTCAACAACCTCAAAAACTTCCTCAGCTTTGCTCCACCTCCTTCGTCCCCTCCTCGCCACCCTCCACCTCCCCCTCCTCCATCGCCACCCCTCGTCACCTTCACCACCCCCTTTCCTTCGTCTCCTTCCTCCGACTCCCCCACTTCCTTCTTTGACTCTCCACTTCCCCTTCTGCTCTCCTCAACTTTCTTTCATTGTGCAGAAAGAGATGCTCTCGAAGATTCCATGGATGACCTTAAGCATGGAATCGGGGACATCAAGACTGCCATTAACGAGATGCAACATAAGGAAATAGAGTGATGGCATCGTGTCGACCTCCTGATGACTTTCCTGCAAGACCTCAGGCAGGATATCTCCAATAGAGATAAGCTCGGCATAGACACCATGCATGTGCATCAGGCTTTCTTGGGGCAAAGCTTCGACCCTGACTTTGGTTAATTCCTTCTGGTTCAAGTTTTCTTTTTCCTATGTTTTTAGTTAATTTACTTCATAATTTTTGGGCCATGCATGACCACTCAGTTTTAGGAATTTTTGTTTGAGAAAATGACCAACACTTTGGGCTTGGTCTGTCTCAGTCCAGATTTCAAAATATATGCCCTGCGTGGCACTAAAAATCACTATCTCTCACCACTATACAAGTTTTGCATGAACACTCTTAATTTTCGACCATGTGGCAGCATTGGTTTCCCACCAGGGAAATGCTATCACATCCACCTATGATAGATTGATAGTTGTAATCTTTTTCTTTCATAGGATTTAATATATTTTCTAACTTACAAAAAAAATAAAAAAAATAAACCACTTCATTAATATTTAAACATGTTACAATAAACCTCCAATACCTCTCAAGCATAGAACTCTCTATGAACCTTTAGCTGCCTATTTTAAGTCAAAGGAACCACAAAAGAGATCCCATTAACTCTAATTACATTCTTTAGATATACATAAATGCCGCACTGATAATAATCACCACTAGAAATGCCACCTTACTGACACTAAATACATCACCAAAAGGAGAGATTGAATGACATTACAACATATTTAACATGATATGTTAAAACAATTTACAACTATCAATGAAGTACCATCCCAATTTGGGATGAAATCCAAAATGGCATTGTTTATAGAAATAAGGTTTGGCTAAAGAAAGCAACTCAAAGTTCGATATATGAAAAGTATTTATGAGTGGATATAGCGCTTTCATTAACAGGGCATATGCTTAATTGGTCTTGTATCAGGTTGTCATGAATATAAATTGCACAATTCTATGCCAATCCTTTTACACCACTTCCAAAGAGTTATGTGCATGCCACAACAACCCTAAGGAAAATCATATGACATGTTAACTCAAATGGCATTGGATACACATAATGAATACACTAGTAATGAATCAAATAAGGTAAGATTTTTTGTTCAATATGGAGTTACTAACACATGATCTCTTATGCATAACATGAATCCAATCACTTCTTAATAATGAGTGCTTTCCGTATATAAATTACATTATATTAATGTCTAGTCATAACATCATGTTTGTACATACCTATCAACTTATATAGGGTAATAATATAAGTATATATTATTTTTATTATAGTTAGATTATATCAGTTCATATGATATTAGTCTCCCATGACTACCAATCCTTTTAAACCACCTCCCAATAGTTTTGTGCATTCCAAATTGGCATACACAATAGCCATAGAGATTCTGTGCATCCCAAATTGGCATGCACATAATCCATTTGGTTGTTGTGCATGCCAATTTTTCATGCACAAAATCCCCAAGGAAAAACATATGACATGTTAACTCAAATGGAATTTCATATTCACAATGAATACACTATACTAGTAATGAATCAAATAAAGTAAGATTTTGTGTTCAATATGGAGTTACTACCCATGATCTCTTATGCATAAGATGAATCCAATCACTGCTTAGTAATGAGTGCTTTCCATATACAAATTACATTACACTAATGTCTAGTCATAATATCATGCATGTACATACCCATCAACTTATATAAGGTAATAATATAAGTATATATTATTATAATTATAGTTATCTTATATCAATTCATATGATATCAGTCTCCCATGACTACCAATCCCTTTAAACCACTTCTCAACAGTTATGTGCATGCCCCAACAGTTCTTTGCATGGAAAATTGGCATGCACAACAACCATAGGGTTTTTGTGCATGACAAATTGGCATGCACAACAACCCTATGGCTGTTGTGCATGCCAATTTGGAATGCAAAGAAGCCCCAAGGAAAAGCATATGACATGTTAATGGTTGTTGTGCATGGCAATTTGGCATGTACAGAAGCCCCAAGAAAAATCTTATGACATGTTAACTCAAATGGCATTGGATATTCATAATGAATACACTATACCGGTAATGAATCAAATAAGGTAAGATTTTGTGTTCAATGTGGAGTTACTAACCCATGATCTCATATGCATAAGATGAATCTAATCACTTCTTAGTAATTATTTCTTCCCATATATAAATTACATTACACTAATGTCTAGTCATAACATCATGCTTGTACATACCCATCAACTTATATAGGGTAATAATATAAGTATATATTATTATTATTATAATTATCTTATATCATTTCATATGATATTAGTCTCCCATGACTACCAATCCTTTTACACCACTTCCCAACAGTTCTTTGCATGCCAAATTGGCATGCACAGAAGCCAAAAGGAAAAGCATATGACATTTTAACTCAAATGGCATTGGATATTCATAATAAATACTCTATACTAGTAATGAATCAAATAAGGTAATATTTTGTGTTCAATATGAAGTTACTAACCCATGATCTCTTATGCATAACATGAATCCAATCACTTCTTAGTAATGAGTTCTTTCCATATATAAATTACATTACATTAATGTAATGTCATAACATAATGAATGTTCATACCCATAAGCTTATATAGGGTAATAATATAATCTAAGTATGATCAATCTTCATCTCAATATCTAAATATGAAATCACCATTAAGTGGTTTTGGTGTCAAAATTAACAAAAAATAATAAAAACTAAGAAGCAATTACCATTTATCTCCAAACTTCAACTCTAAACCATCACTGAGATATATCTCTTCATACCTAAAAAAAAAAACATTTTTCAAATTTAAAATTTAAAAATTTTAAATAAAATATATCTACAAATTTCAAATAAAATGTATACATACCAATTTAGATAAATAAAAAAAATTGTGATTAAAGAAAAATTGACATACCAAAATAGTTGAAGTTTCATCTTCCAAAATCCATGTCATCCTTTTCTACCAATAATTTAAACATCATTGTAACAATAAAAAGAAAAACCAAAAATACATATTAGCATATACTTTATTAGCAAATATTTTAAATATATTTAACTTTATTAAGTACCAATGAGAAAGAACAACATACCCAAGAAGATCATAAAGATTGACATAACCATGTGAGAAAGAATAATATACCCAACCTGAGTTCCACGGTTCTAAGATTCAACAATTTCATCTTCCAAAATCCATCTGCTCATTTTCTACCAATAATTTAAACATTAATGTAACAATAAAAAAAAAAAACAATAACACATACTAGCATATACTTTATTAGCAAATATTTTCAAGATATTTAACTTTATTAAATAACAATGAGAAAGAATAACATAGCCAAGCAGATCATCAATACTAACATAACCATGTGAGCAAGAATAACATATCCAACCGGAGTTCCACGGATCTAATATTATTGCTCTCTCTAAATATTAT
>JASDQU010186855.1:0-19805 GCA_032191745.1 Picea mariana | reverse complement strand
TGAACCCTTTTGCTTGAGATTTATCAATTGGCTAAAGAAGGTATTGCTCCTTGTATCCTCATAGTGTGGTATCATTTCTTCCATGAAAATTGTCCAAGTGATGAGTGATTTGTGAGAACAAATCCATCGATACCATACAAATTGATTAGGTTCTAAATATAAAGAAGCAATTTGTACCTTTTGTGTATGTGGCACATTATGGAGATCAAAGAATTGCTCCATCTGAAGTATCCATGTGATTGGGTCCTTGACATCAAACTTCCTCATATCAATCTTAGGAACGTGGTTGGTCTTCAAAAAAAAGTTGGAGTTTCTCCATTCTTGATTCACCTTCCTTGTGTCCTCATCATGAATTTCATGGGATGCATTTTCACTTTTAGATGTCTTCTCTGTTATGAAAATTTTCAATACTTCCATGATCTCCCCTTTTAAACCATCTATCTTAGTATCCAACTTAGCTTCCATTCAATCCATCTTAGTATCCAACTTATCTTCCGTTGAATCCATCTTATTTTGTAGTTCATTTATGTCCCTACACTTTTCTTCACCTTCATCAAGAGTCCAAGTAGGATTTTCTGGAGGCTTATTTGGTGTAGAAGTTCCCTTTTTGGGTGGCATGTTGGCCAAGTATCACTTTTGAACCTTGATTTTGAGGTGGTTCTACTATACAATATTTCTTCTGTTGTATCTCCCAAGTTTCGGCCCTTCTGGGTATGAAACTTTCTTTTATGTATTTCTCTGATATTTATTCTTTGCAATGCCACAATTCTAATCAAAATTGGGTGTGCCAAGTGGAATTTATGGTAACTTCCCCACAACTTGTCGATTTTTGGCCTTTCCAGGAGATCTCACTTGTATAGTGTGCCCTGCACAAAATAATTGATATAAAATCTTGAAACACACACCAGCAATACTACAGACTATCCACGATCCAATGAAACTAGTCCCATGAAATTTGGATACTCTAGGAAGAAGTTATGATTGTCTTACCTGGAACACCTTCTTGTCACTAGTCAATAGGACTAGTCAAATACCCTATCTTACACAGGGTGTATCTACAAATTTAAGATGACCCAGAAGCTGAAATTTTTACCACAGATACCTTACTAATTTCTGTAAATATCCTCCATAGTTAAGGGTCTGAAACATTACAAAAATGTTTTTATAGTGAAAAGTCTGCAATGACTCAGTTCAGAATGATTCCAAAACCCTATCTTGTACAGGCTGTATCTCCGAATGTATAACGCCTCAGGGGCTAAATTTTGAACCCAACGTACCTTGATCCATATAATAAATATCCTCCAATCCGTTCCTTCTGAAACATTGTAGAAAAAAAATTATAGCAAAAATTCCAAGGTGTCTCAAATGTAGCAACGAAACCCCAAGACCTTCATCTCTGATACCATATGTTAAGAACCAAATATCAATATAGCATAGAAAATCCTCAGAAAAAGTACTCAACACCTTGAAAAAAAGATAATTTCAAATAATAAGCCTCTTCGAGGGGGCAACCTCCTTTTACCCCACTTAAATGTTCTAGTACAAGATGATTCAAAACGAAAATGTCTTATTGGTATTTATAGGAGACTAGGAGGTATAATTACAGCTAATGGCCTAAAGACGACATAAATAAAATAAAATTACTAATATAATATGCCCCCATTAAGGGGTAATGAGCCAATATTATGGCTTAACATGTTTGTTGATGAGATACCGAATTGCCTCCTAAGAGAGAAATATATTTCTCCATAGACTTACTACCCAGATCAACCCCTATCTGAAAGAACCCTACTGAATGAGTCTACCAGAACTGACAGAATTAAAAATACAATTCTAGGAATTGTTGGATAAAGAGTATATCAGACCAAGTGTCTCACCATGGGGAGCACCAGTCCTCTTTGTGAAAAATAAAGACGGTACTCTAATACTATGTATCGATTATAGACAACTGAACAAAGTGACCATTAAGAACAAATACCCCTTACCCATGATAAATGATATGTTTGATCAAGTTGGTGGGGCCAAGATCTTCTGAAAATCGGATTTACGATCCGGTTATCATCAAGTTAGGATAAAGGACCATGACATAAACAAAACATCTTTTTGAACAATATACGGACACTACGAGTTTATAGTCATACCTTTCAGACTCACTAATACACTAGCCACATTTATGTGCTTAATGAACAACATTTTCAGCCAGTACTTAGACAAGTTCGTACTAGTATTTATCGATGATATTCTGGTCTATTCTAAAATGGAGGAGGAACATGATGAACACTTACGAATAGTTCTGCAAACACTAAGGAAACAAAAAATGTAAGCAAAATTTGACAAATGTGATTTTTTATCTAAAAAAATACAATATTTAGGACATGTCATTTCCTCGGAAGGTATTGTCGTAGAACCGGAAAAGATAAAAGCCATTATGGAATGGCCAGTGCCTAAGGATGTGGCAGGTATCCGATCATTCATGGGAATCACCAAATATTATCACATATTTATAGAAGGGTTTTACAAGATAGCCTACCCTATCACGTCATTACAAAAGAAAGGGACCAAGTTTAACTGGTCACAAAACTGTCAAGACAGTTTTAACAAGATAAAAAAATTATTGACATCGGCGCCCATTTTAAAGGTAGCAGACCCAAATAAAGACTTCATAGTATGCGTTGATGCAAGTAAAGAGGGAATAGGTGGTGTTCTAACTCAGGAAGGGCACGTGATTTGTTATGAGTCCCAGAAATTAAAGGAACACGAGCGAAATTATGTCACCCATGACTTAGAATTGGTGGCAGTAATGCATGCCTTAAAAATGTGGTGACACTATATAATGGGAAGGAAATTCTTACTATTGATGGATAATAGCGGAGTGAAGCATCTGTTTAACCAACCAGACCTTAATGCAAGACATGTAAGGTGGCTAGCCTTCTTGAGCGAATTCGACTTCAAGGTCAGACATATCAAGGGAAAGGAAAATAAAGTAGCAGATACTTTAAGCCACATAATCCATGGGTTATTTCAGATAAACTTCAGCAAGGCAGAAAGTGATATGGAACAAAGAATAAGGACGATAAGTATCGACGATGGAAATTACACTAAGATAATGGAAGAATTTCAAAATAGTAATGCAAACTCAGATAAACCAGATATAAGTATCGACAAGAAGGGACTCTTAAGATTTAAAAACAGACTTTACATACCAAATTCAATAGAGCTAAAATTAACTATTTTAGACGAAGTGGATAAGAAACCTTATTCTGGCCATCCAGGTTACCAGAAAACAATAACAACACTCAGAAAACTATTTTACTGGCCTAATATGAAGGGCGAAACAACAAAGTACTTGGCTAGGTGCTAAGATTGTCAACAGTTTAAGGCCGAACACTAGCATCTAGTCGGCCTATTACAGCCACTACTAGTACTAGAATGGAAGTGGGAGAACATATCACTAGACTTTATAACTGGTTTGCAAAAAACTCAGAAACATAATGATTCAATCATGGTTGTAATCGATAAACTCAATAATTCTGCACACTTTATTCCTGTAAAGTCTACTTTTAAAGATATTAACATTGTTGAAATATTCATTAAGGAAATTTTTAGACTACATGGTATTCCTAGAATGGTAATTTCAGATAGAGACGTAAAATTCACATCCGCTTTTTGGAAGAAATTGTTTGCAGGGCTAAATACTAATTTGAATTTCAGTACGAGTTATCATCCACAAATGGATGGACAGACCGAAAGGACAAATCAAATCCTAGAGGATATGCTCTACATGTATGTAAGAACAAATCTGAACAAGTGGGAAGACTACCTACCCTTGGTAGAATTTTCATATAACAATGGGCACCGAACTTTGGCTAAGTTGAGCCCCTTCGAAATATTCATACATAGTAACCAAAGAACTAATCATATTCATAACATAAAAAACACAACACATAGCAACCAAAGACACAAGATATACGTGGTTCAACCCACTGTGGGGCTACGTCCACCAACTCCATCAACTTCTTTATTATTCTTCAGAATATTGCATTCATCCACACATGTGCACTAATCCACAAACCCAAGCTTTGTGTAGTATAGGAGATCTGCGGACTGAGCACCAGATCCTCCTTCCAAAACTAGGTCTAAGCACATATATTACTTCGTTATCGAGCACAGAGCCTTACATACACATTTTGTTGGACAAAGCAACTCAGAACTACTTGCACTTACCCACTTCCACTATTACTATTACTCATTATTCTACAATACATTCTTACTTATACTTTTACAATTGCTTACAAAAAGGCCTGAACATGGGAGAACCCATGGGCCAACATCCTATAACCCATTGAAAAAACACTAAATAACCCCTTGTTGCATCCACGAATCCTGCAAAATAGGTGATATACACGATCTCAGCTCCACATGGGTGCTCTATATTCGACCAACCTGTCGAAGTCCAAAATGTGGTCCAATCCTAACCAAGCTTGCCTCAAAACCTAGTCGAGGGCCAACAAAACAATAGCCTAATAATCAAAACAGTAATTAAAAAATATCTAGAAACTTTTCTTTCTAGGAATTTAGAAACCTATATTAGCTTAAGTGTAAGGATTTGGAACAGGTCCTTAGAATAACTTTCCAAATACATAAATAAACATAGAATATTGTGGTAGGGAGAGAAAATCCATTTTTTGTATAAGCATATCCGGGAACCCCCTCTCACATAGGAGCTAAACATGAGTTCATGTGCGGGAGAGAAACGAAGATTACCCCTTCAAGGCTCAACCAATCATAGAGGAATAAGCTTATATTGGGGGTTCTTCCTGAGAATTCACTATTTTCATTTGGTATCGGTGCTTCATGAACTCCAAATCCATTCGAGGTCCTCTAGAGTCTTACCGGTCCACTTGTCTTAAGTTCTCTTGAAGAATTTCAGAATTGATATCCTGCCCATATGTTCGATATCAACTGTCGACTATACCCACCTAGAGGCTGAATCTGAGTAGGTAACCTTTGTGTCCATTGTCTTTAGGGGTCATATATAAGGTGACAGTGAAGGGGATTCTATGATGTACCTAGGTCAAACATTGGTCAAACTCACTCAAGTTCTTGGAAGGGTAACCCATAGATAAACCATGAGGGAACTTGCAGCAAGGTGTAAGTTTGTTAGGGAGTTTTCCAACATAAATAATCCACCCTCTCTATTCTGATGCCTTCTCACTTTGATCCTGCGCCACTGGATTTCATCACCAACTATCACTCTCACTGTGAAAAGGTTTTTTTGTTTGGTTTTCTTCCTATATTTTTTTAGCATGTGATTTTTTTTTTTCCTTAAAATCCCTTAGGGTTGAGTCTGTGTATCCGACATCAGTTTCTGGAATGACCAATGAAGGGACCCCGTTTTTTGGGACACCATTTTTTCTCCTTCTGTGGGACACATTGGTACTCCTTATATCACTACTTTGAATATTCCTGGACTTACTATTGGGTTACCAGTTTGTTTGTTTTCCACTCTGGAAAATGTAAATGGTCCTAGAGATTCTTTCGTAAGAACTCCAACCCAAGACCATCAACCTCATTTCAATCCTATGCCTTCTTCTCCTGTAGGTTCTTGTTCACATTCTTCCTCTTTTCCTAGTGAAATCTCTGCAACTAGTAACCGGGTAGATAAGAAGAAGAAGAAAAGGAATATTAAGAAGAAGAAACAAAATCTACGGGCAAAAATTCCAACCACTGCAGGACATGTTGGAAGCGATCAAACATCTATTGTTCATCATGTTTGGAGTGTTGATAATGTCAAAAATTATATGAAGTCACATCACAAACCCAGATTCCCTTGGAGGATTTGTAAGCGTGACCACCATATTAAGGATTTCCCTCGTATTCCCAAGTTTGTAGAAGTGTTGTCTCAGGATCATCAACCCATTTTGTTAGCCACTGAAGGTCATGCTGGTGAAAAACCATGAACTAGTGATAATCATTTTGGAAGTAAGAAGGGTAAATTAAAATTTCCTTGCCTCTTATGTAAGGAGATGCATCACACCTACCTTTTTACTCACATGGATGATGGTTCATATCTATTGGAAAACATTATTTATGTCCAAAAACAACTTCCATCTCCCAGCCTGCCATTGGTTGATGAACTGGTCAATATGATTCCATCATCAGTTAATTTGGTTGATCAAGTGATCCATCTCATTCCATCATTAGTCGAGTCGATCAATCAAGTGATTAGTATGATTTAAAAATAGATAGATCCCACTCTCCCCTTAGAGAGCGAAGTTAAAGTGGTTGATCCAATACTACCCTTGGTCGATCCCACTCTTCCTAGAAAGAGTGAGGATATCACTCAGGTCTTCCCTTTTTCTACAGATTATTTTGGACTAGGGGGCACTTCACCCATTCCAATGCAACCCCTTCCAAGTAATGAGTCCATTATTTTATATTGGGTGGACTACCAAAATATTGTCTCCCTTCCTATATACCTTTCCAAATCACCTTTCAAGTTTGTGGTAAGGAGGCTCCTCAGACTACTGTCGATGAAGGTGCATCAGTTAGTATTCTATCCTCCATTGCTTGGAAATCTTTAGGTTCTTCTTAACTTGTGTCAGTGATTCAAAATATGTTGGATTTTAACAAAAGGTCTATTCAACCTTTAGGATTCCTTCTTTATTTTCCGATTACATTGGGAGGGAAATTCTCTTTATTAATGTGATGGTAGTCTAAAGCCCCTTGGATTTTAGTTTTCTCCTCAAATGAGAGTATGTTTATGGTATGAAGGGCGTTATGTCCACCGTCTTTCATTTGATGTGTTTCCCTCACAATGGAAACATGGTGACCATAGACTAGCATTCATTCATTTCCCTCATATGGTGGCCAACCATATGACCTCCCCAAATGGTCCTTACATGTGAGTGAAATCTACCCTGCCGCAGGTCAATTATGTGGGCCCCATGCATTCGACTCTGAATCCAAAGGAATATCTCCCTTATTTTGATTTAGATTCGGTAATTGACATATCTTATGTAGGGATATTAGAGTCTTGATATCCCTACCCCTATCGCGTCCCTTAACATGTATTCCTTCCAGAGTGTGTTTTTTCCATCTAGAAAATATATATTGAAAGCCATGATAGAGGTTTGTCCCTTGACATGTATTCCTTCCATAGCATTGTCCTTTTTAAAGCCATGATCAATTAGAGGTTTTTGAGCATAGTTTACTTCCTCATTTCAATCTGATTAAAAAATGAAACTAAGTTCAAGCAGAGTTTCCATTTGTGTGTCAAGATCGTTAAAAAATGAAACAGAGTACCTAAAGCATAGTTTATAGTTTCAAGATTGTGTAGAAACGAAACCTACCTTAGAATTATTTGATCCTTTGGTAGTACCTGGTCAAGCATAGTTATTTTCTTGTGTCAAGATTGTTAAAAAATGAAACAACCGCCTCCCTCAGTGAGATGAGTCTTTCTCCAGAATCATAAATGTTGAGTCGAGTCTTTCACTAGATATCATAACTTAACCTTGCTTTCATCCCCCTTTTTCGATTAACCCTTTTTCTCCATATCATAAAAAAAAATCGGTGACAACTTCAACATTGGTGGATAAAAGGGGGCTTTGGGGGGTAGATCTCCAACCTCCAAATATCATGCTGGAGAAAATCCACTAGCTTCCATCATGCATCTAGGGGACAATTACCAAATATCCATGGGTCCCATTCGAAACCTTTATAAATTACGTTGGGAAATCTTTGGAGTCTACTTTAATCTCTTTTTAGACTCCCTAAACATGAAAAGATTTCCAAGTTATTTTGATTACTTTCACACTTTTTTAAATATTTGAAAGGGCATATTTTGAGTGTTAGTTTATCTCTTTTTCAACCTCATGAGAACAATTACGAAAAATGAGTACTCTAATTAAGAATCAATAGGAGAGTTATCCCCTATATTGTTTTACACTTTTTTCAGGCTTGGGAGACTGAATTTATAAAAAGGTCATCCATGGAGTCATCTTTAAGTTCTTTTTCAGACTCTCTAAATGTGAACAACCATCGATTTTACCTTATTTGAGCTCGTAAAACTATGCATTGAAGGACCTATGTGATTCCAATCTCTAGGAACCATACAAGACCGAACCCCTCTTTCCTCAGGTTCATCAAACATATGTCAAGGGACTCATCCAAAGGATGAGATATACTGATCACCTATTATCCTCCTCAAGATTGTTAAAAAAGAAAGGGGTACCCATCTATTTGGGTGGGGGAAAAATTGAAGGAAGTGGGTAAAGTTTTTTGGAATCCTTTATGGCATCCATTTTTTTCACTCTTAAACAAGGCACATGTTTGCGTCTTGCCTTATAGTTGGGTAATATGCTTGTCTCCGAGTCATACCAATTCCATGTGTCGCCATACTTTTTTGTCTAGTCGAAGATTGATCTTATTGTTCTCACATTATGTTCTTGATACTTGTTGAGTCAATGCTACCAAGTCAGTTGTCATGATTCCTAATGTTCAAGGGGAGTTTCACTTCAAACCATCAATCTGCACTATTACCAGTTTCCATTTCTTATGTCATTCCATACTCATTTGTTTCACCATCTTACATCACTTTTTGATGTTAGTTTCATGTCATTTATGGGGGATACTTCAAGGCCCTCCTTTGATGAGTCTTTTCCTATCGACTTCAACACATTATCTGGGAATTAAACTTAGAAACCAGCTAGTAACTTAGGACATGCGTGCCTCAATGGAAGGCCTCCTCTCTTTTGATAGTCAACTTACATTAATGACTCCTCATTGATTGATTCCACAAATGTTCCACCTCAAATCATTTATTCACATTTGTTGGAATTCATTAGGGTACCTTGAGAGTCATGAAAATCATTGGTGATTTCTCTCATGCTTGTTAAAGGTTTACATAAGTGACTGATAATCAAGTGGTTTCTATTGTAGTTGACATCAAATCATCTGTTCACATAGGTATATTTGTACCGCATAGAGATCAGGAAGAAGACCCTAGTTTGGGGACTCACTCTATTATGTGACTTTCCTAAGTTGTGATGAAGATCATTTGAGCATGTAAAATATTTTAGTACAATTACCATGCTGGAAATCTTAATTATATATATACTATCATATAGATCCACATTGTATATATTTCTATCTATGTTTTGTCATTTCGTAGCTCCATTGTGTATTTTTTGTGGCTGTGATCAGTTCATGTCATGGACATATGGATCCACAATGTATCTTTATTGGCCATATAATTATTCTATATTATCATGGATTTGTAGTGTATTGGATGGAAACCATGCTTTGAGTCATGTCATATTTTGAGCATAGGTATACCTTCCTCAGAAATGAAACATACATTAATAGTGTTTGATGATTGTTTACATCTTCTGCAAGGTTCTCCCACTCCAGCACCCTTGAATTGAATAATTTGTAAAGTGTTTCGACCATAATTTTCTCTTTTGACCTCACACATTAGAGGGCATCTATTACAGATCAAAATGCCACATTTGTATTTCACACCGTAAGTGTCAGAAGTGTCAGAAAGTGACGTATGCACCTCGATAAGTGCCACATGCATTATCAAAAGTGTCGTATGCACATTCTGAAGTTTTTCATTCACTTTTTAAGGTGTCAAAACCCATTTAAACCATTAAAATAGTTGTTCATAACCCCTAATTCATATGGGAGGAGGAAACCCGTTATTTCTAGGTCAAAACACACATTTTCCTTAGAAAATTTGACCTTTTTTGGGGAATGTATGAAGGTTGGCACCCCCTGGCCATGTGTAGGGAGCATCAGTGTTCCTCTGCCCATGTATGGGGAGTTCCACTTTCGGCATATGGTGCCCTATCTCTGACTCTGGGGGAGCGCCATTCTTTTTAGAGGAAATCGGGGGATCCTCCACTTTAATCTATGAGCCAACTCTCTCAATAGGGGGTTGGTTATGTTTGATCCCCATGTCTTGGATTCACTTTAGGATCTGACCCAAACCTCAAGGAGTCATATCCTCAACCATATCCTTCATTTTCTCATGGTATTTGTGCCTCTTATTCCTATATATTAAGGGATTTTCTATGTGAAGGGGAGGATATTAGAGGTATCAAACCTTTGATCCTGGGGGAGGTAATCAGTGAGAGTATCATGATTTTGATATTGGTAGATTCATGCAAGGGATGGATGAAGAGAGATCGAGAGGTTGTTGTTGCATCAATTGTTGTCTATAAGTATCATCTTTGGGTTCTCATTTGAATATACTTGGACTGTTTCCTTCAATCTTGTCTATTATTGCATGTGACTTTCTATTGTTCCTTCAATCTTTGTAGATGGATTTGTTTTACTTAATCTTGTAGAGTAGGAGATAGTCATTTCTCTTTGCATCCCTTTGTAGGTATCAATATTCTCTGGGGAGTTTTAGTATCAAGCTCACAGATTAGAATCATCGAGGACAAACTTTGAAACAAGGTACATCATGCCCTTTCTCCCTCTTTCTTTCTGATTAGTTAAACTTAGTTCAAAGGGATCTTAGTCTCCACTTGTAGTTTTTCTATCTTGCTATAGTGGTTTGGTAATATAAGGGAGTTTTCATCTATCCGCAGACAAAACATTATGCAACACTCACCCAACCTTGGTGTGCCCCTCATTTCAGCACACCCTATCCATTTAACCAATTCATCATATTGGTTTTGTGTGCTCATTAGGTGAGTCTGGCCAACTCCTATATGCACACTCCATGCCTTATCCAATTCACTCATAATTTATGAAGTGTCCAATTATTTCCCTTAACTCTTAATAAAATTGTTCATATTCTAACTTGTGTCCCAAGGCATCTTGGGTGGAGTCACCCCTTGGTGTGTTGTATGCCCAAGGAAACCCAACTCTCTGCTATATGAAGAATTTTGTCTCCTCATTCAGAACGAGCATCCTTCTTCCCATTTTAGATTGTGATGGAAGTGTTCTCGTTGGAGATAAGCTATCAAGGCCTTACAACTTTCGTATTGGAGTCACATTTTAACCAAATTTTTTAATTTTGAGTCATCTAATTGATAAATAAGATATTCTAATTACAAAATCAAAGTTTACATTTTATTATAAACTTGAATGACATCTTAATGAAACAAATTTGTCTTGTTTGAAACCTTACTCCCTTGGGATTCTGATCTTAGACTCAACTTATAACTAGATTAATGAACCACTTTAATATTTTAACTTGTAATGTTTCATAACAGAAAACCATTTATTATACCATTTCTCACCTCTTACGACGCAGATTTAAATCAAGTCACTGTGTACCCACACACATATATATGTTAAATTAACATTACAATATAATAGTTGATATGTTGATGTTACTCTATGTTAAGGGTGTTGATAATCCATTCTTGTACGTTCACCTTGCCACCTTTCTAATTCTATAAGATTTATGCTTTGCATGTCCTTTTTGAGATTGGCATGGAATCAACAACTAGGATCAACAACTTTGGATGTTGTGTGGGTTTTCATAGTTAATTCTTTCTAAATTAGAGAATAAACTTGTAAGAATAAAAGGTGAATTTAGATATTGAGAATCGAATATAAAATTTTAAAAATAATGGAGATGGAAATACAAATTATATTATAGAAAAGATCGGTCCTTAGTCCTTGATGAAGTAAATTATTAAGACCTAATTTTTTTCATTTCAACATGAAATTAGCATAACAATTGTTAAATTTAGTTATCGTCATTAGGTTTTTTATAAAGAAAAGGTAAATTTGGATAAGACAACATAACTTTAAAATTTTAAAAATAACACAGTTGAAAATTGAAATTATATTATAGAAAGCATTCGTTCTCAGTCTTGGATGCACTCAATTATCCCAGACCTTGAGCATTTTATAATTTCAATATATAATTAGAATATGAGTTTTATAAATTGATTTATCATGATTATGTCTTTTGGAGGTTGTGTATACCACAACTATTAAAGAACTGTAGGTGGTGTTCATCTCAAGTTCCTTGGAAATAAATTTCTCCACAACACTAGCGCTTGGAGGAGAGATTTATGATCCATGGAAAACTTTTCACTCATTAGGCCGAAAGAAGTACACCTATTGACAATGGGAACATTTAATAGGTTTTTAGTTCCTAATACATTTTCTATGGACGAGATTAAATATGCCTAGAATATTCTTAGTCGTCACAATAAATGAATGGCTATGATTTCATCCATTAACTTCTGATCTGTTATAAAGATATCTGTTTATATGTTTACTTTTTTACATTTACCTAAACGTGTTTAAAAATTACTGTATTCACTAACTTATTGCCACATCTACCTAATTAAAAAATATAAACAGATTTTCATGGGCCTGGCATTTTTACTGTGCTAATTAGGGTTTTTTTAACTAAGCAGGAAGTTTAACAGCAGTAAGCCACCTTTCGGTGTTCACCAGCCGCGAGTTAGTGGCTGTGATAGTATTACTACATTCAATCTTCATATACACACATGTGGAAAGACTAAATAATGTTACATGTTGGAGCAATCTTCCTATCTTTATTATGGTTGTCTTCTTTTCTGCCAATTGTCCAGTTCATTCGTAGTTAGACTTTGGTTTACATTCAAGTATGTTTTGGTTTACTATAGTTTCTCATAGATCCATTGGATCCATTATGTAACCTTCTATTTTGATTAATATTAAGAAGAATATTGATTCCCTATGGTGTTCTCCCCCATATTATTTGTTGTTTTCTTCATTTCTACTTTGCTATGTATCTGAATTTGTCATGGTATCAGAGTAGACTTTATAAGCCTACTCAAAAAGTGGAGAGCAGTTCATCCGAAAATGTGGAGAGTAGAAATACTCCAGTTGATCTGTGGAGAGAATATCCATCCAAATATGTGGAGTGTAGAACTACTCCAGTTGATCTATGGAGAGCATATCCACATGAAAGGAGAGTAGATCATTATTCTATGTACAGGGTGAATTAAAGTTCAACCCTTTTGCTGGTGTCAAGGAATAGTGACCGTCTAATCAAATTAAGGAATTAATCATGGTCATTCAATTTATCGGACTCCGGATATATTAACATGTTAAATTTGGACAACTAATATTAGATATGGAGTGAAGATTCATCTAGATCGATGATGAGAGTATAGTCTTTGATCCGAGTTCAATACTCCAAGGGGACAATAGTTCGACGACTATTGGAGGACACAGTGAGAGGGATACTATGATAGAGGGAAATATGATAAATGGTGTAGATTCAGTGGAGGAGAAGATCAACGGTTGAGGAGAAAACTCTGAGGACTATCAAAGTATAGCTCGTCAAAGGACATAGTGGAAGAGAACTGCAATGAATAGTAGTCTAATCAATAGATGAGATTTGATTGGAGAAAAATAATTGATGTCAGAGACAGTAGACTAACGGACAGTGAGAATCATTTTGGAGTTCCTAGATCGGGGACTCAAAAAGGAGGCACATGGAAATATTCTATTCTAGCGGAAGTTTCAAATAACTTTTTAGGTCATAAAATCCTAAACTCTCAAAGTCTGTCAGTTCAATTGGAGTCTAATGGAAGGAAGGTCGATTGAAGTGATAGAACCCATCAGATTCTGAAAGGATCGGAGTGGTACAATATGTTGGATTCTGAGTTTTATATTGCTAGAGACACTTTGACAAGAAAGAGTTTGAGGATAGTCCAAGCGTAAACTATCAACATAATATTTAATCTTGTTCGTTGACTGTATTAAGTCAACATCATAATCTATTGTATGGAGTCAGTACGATCCAATAATTGATTAAAAGGTCATATCAAAGGATGTTATCAATTGCATAGGGGTAACATAAGAGTGGGTTAAAAACTCAAACTCCCCTGCAATCATGCGAAAGAAATCGACTATTCATATTAAAGTGGAAACAAATCATATTTCTGTGAATTGCAACCCTGCTCCCCTTTTTGTCAAAATATTGTAGCCCCCTGCAACAATATTAGGACCCATATGAAACAACTACATGATATTTTGAGAAAGAAGCTTCTCATTGATCCCAATATTTGTATAGTGAGAGAAATAAGGGCCCTATTCAATAATTGGAGAGTGCTAGATTGCTGAAATCTACACCTCTTCTAGAAATTTAGGACCAACCCAAGGACCAGGTCTTGTTGGAAATAACTATGAGTTGTGGTCATTAACGATTAAATCATTACTCCAATTATTGGATTACTAATAGGGGGGTGAATCATTCATAGAGAAATTTAATCATTTTTAACCCTATAATGCAAGTGTTATATCAATGTAGCATTATCATCCAATAATTGCATAGTAAATAAACAATGAACAAATGAGAAGTCATACACATACACAATACACCAATGTGTTTATGTGGAGACACAAAGAGGGATAAAACCACAAAATGTTTTTTCTTATATGTCTTGAAGAATTACATTTATTGGAAGCACCAACTTTCTTTGTTTTCTAGCTGCAACTGGAAGGAGGCTCCAACCCCATAGTTTCTTAGGCTACAACTTGAAGGAAGCTCCAACTGTGCAATTCTCTGACTGCAACTAGAAGGAGGCTACAACACCCTATGTTCTCTGGCTACAACCGAAAGGTGGCTACAACCACCTATCATTTCCCTGTCCAACTGCCCTAAAGTAAATGTAAAATGATGGAGCCATTGTTGCACTATCACTATGAGATATATTGTTGTAAACCTGTACCAATCAACCTGTAATCAACCTGTACCATAAACAAGTGCATCAACCATGCACCAACGTATACCAAGCAACCTGTAATCAGCCTATACCATAAAAAATGCATCAACCATGCATCAGCCTGTACTGTAAAGCCTAGACCATAAACAAGTGCATCAACCATGTATTAACATGTACCTCAACCTCAACCAAAATCCCTCATCAATTTCATCATCCAAATATGATTTGTAACTTTGTAATAGACCTAGTGTATGAAAACCTTCCTTAACTTTAACAACAAGAGACTAGCATTTTATCAAACTTTACTTTAGTCTCACATGACTAATTTTGGATTAGTCAACAACCCTAACTTGCAATAATCATAAATCTGTACCTGTAATGAATAAATATATGAAAATGGTACATCATTTTGTTTAGTGTATTTTGTCAAATTTCTCTAGATTTCACTAGTTGGAACCTCTCAGAAAATGAATTATAGCAAAAATGACATATCTTGTTGAATTTTGGCTTATTCTAGAGATTGAAGTCATAGAGAATGCCCTGCACAAAATATTTGTTGTATAGATCTGAAAATGGTACACAACATACTATGAACTATACTATAACCAATACATTTGGTCTTATTGAACTTGTATCTGTTATGAACAAGTTATGACGTTTTTACTGGAAAGACTTGTTTTAGACTAGCTTTAGGACTAGCCACAAACCCTATTTTCCATGGAGTGTAACTACAAAAATACAATGACCCACAAGATGAAATGTTTACCTCAGCTACTCGGATATGTTTCCTCAATGGCCTCTCAATTTTACTATATGAATAATTCTAGAAAAAAATTTATTGCAAAAATGGTGAGCTGACCTGTAAATAACATACCTTAGAAAGCATCATCAAAAGAATTTATCCTCCCTTGAATTTTGGCCTTCTTTATTTCACCTTCCATCTGAAATCCAACTTATATATCCTTTGGTTACCTCACTCACTTTTATATATTCAATATGCTCATGTTTGTTTAAAATGAGTGACCCTTGCTTCTTATTTATACTTTTATGTAGCTTCCTTAAGGGGTTACCTTCTAACCATCTTAAACCACTTTCCTTATTTTATGGTTAACCCACTTCTAACCACTTTTACACTTAGTATATCTCCACTAAATTTATTACTTAAATAATTTATTTTGTATTCACATTGACTTATAGTACACTCATCACTTCAATTTATTATTTATCTCCTAAAATCTTTGAAACCACTTTTCTTATTTTAGGGCTAACCCACTTCTAACCACTTGTCCACTTAGTAATTTCTCCATTAACTTTATTATTTAAATAATTTCTTTTGTATCCACTTTGACTTATAATACACTCATCACTTCAATTTCTTATTTAAATAATTTTTTCTTTTCAAACACTTTGACTACTTTGAGCTTTGGGGGCTTCTAGATGACTCATGAGGGTTCTCCAACTTCACATGGCCATAACTCTCTAACCGTGAGGAGTTATCTGACATTCTACATACCACCGTAAATGGCATGACATGTACTATACATATAGAATAGTAGTACCTAAAAATATATCAAAACACATACCATTATCCATCAAACAAACTTGGGTCCATTACCCAAACCTTTGTGCTACCAGAATTTTCTACTAGACTTTCTTCAATTGTTGACTTCAATGAAAAACAACCCAATTAATCAACAATATCCTCCTTTGGAATTAATGGAAACACTTTGATGCAATATTGAAGTCATTCCATGTAATACAGAAGACATATCACTCATGCTCCCTCTGTGACCATCGCTCCCCCTAGAACCATGCCTCTATGCTCTGCATATGATAAATATCTCCCTCCTTGTGATCAATGGAAAAGGTATATTTCCATCTGGGGCTTATCCACCTAAATGAACATCCCTTGGGGATACTCTCCCTGACTGAACTCTTATTCAAACTGATCTCTTAACCTAAGTTGTCCTCTTTTTGGTGCTTCCTCGTGTAAATCTAAGACATATAAGATAATAATTCAAAATCATTCATTCTAGAGTAGAAATTACTCCGAGTCTCTGATGAAGATACTCAAAGGATTTTCTTGGAAGTAGTTTTGTAAAGATTTATGTCACTTTTTCTTTTGTGACCACATATTTAACTCTGATGTTCTTTTCTGCAACTTGTTCCTGTAGAAAGTGATACTTGATTGGAATTTTCTTCGTCTTGGAGTGCATCACCGACTTCTTTGATATATTGATAGCTCTTGTATTATCACAATATATTGGAATGGACTCATCATACTCAACCTATATATTTGTTAGAGTTTGTTTCATCCATAGAACCTGTGTACAACATGTTGTTGCTGAAATATACTCTACCTCGGCTATAGATAAGGATATTGTTGATTGTTTATTTCTTATCCATGATATTAAACACTCACCCAAGTAGAATTCCTCTCCACTAGTGCTTCATCAATCATAAATGCAACCTTCCCAATCTGCATCTGTGTAGGAAATAAGTGATAGATCCTTTCCTTTTGGATACCATAATCCAAACTCTTATGTTCCTTTGAGATATCTAAAAAATCGTCTTCACTGTTAATACATGTGATTCCTTTGGTGCTGCTTGGAATCCTGCTACCTGTCAAAATGCTCGCATTACATCTGGTCTGGATGCTATCACATATAGTAAGATACTAGTCATTGACCTGTATTGCCTCTGGTCTATAGAATTTGAATCATCATCTTTGTTCAACTTGCAACTGGTTTGCAGAGGAGTGGTAACTGGTTTGAAATCCTCTATTCTAAACCTCTTTAGAATTTATATGATATACTTATTTTGAGAAATAAAAATCCCTTGGTTTCTTTGACATATCTAAGGACAAAAAAATAAGAATATTTCTCCGAGTAATGACATTTCAAATTCATTTTGGACATCCTTTGCGAATTTCTGGCTTAAGCTGTCATTATTGCTTCCAAAAATAATATCATCAACATAAAATTCAATTAGTAAAATACTATCTTGAGTTACCTTGATGTAGAGGTTGTTGTCTACACTTCATTTTCTAAACCCTTCCTACTATAGATATTTATCCTGTCTAGATTACCATGCTCTAGGAGCCTGTTTTAGACCATACAAGACCTTCCTCAATTTGCACATGTAATTTGCGTTCTCTGACAAATGAAATCCTTCTGGCTGTTAAATGTAGACTTCTTGTTCAAGTTCCCCATTCAAAAAATATGATTTTACGTCCATATGATACACTTTAACATTCTTGGAGCATGCATAAGCTAAAAACAGTCAGATTTCTTCCATTCTGGTAGTTGTGGAAAATGTCTCTTCAAAGTCGATTCCTTCAACCTCTGTGTATTCTATACACACCAATATATCTTTTTTCCTTGTAACATGTCCATCTGTTAGAGTCTTATAATATAGTCATTTGTTCTCCAATTATCTATTTTGGAGTTTTTTCTGATTAGGTTGAGAATGATTTCATGATAAGGTGCTCAGGGATAATGGTCCAGTGGTATATCAAATGCTTCAAAAAGATATCCAGGTATATCCAATGTTGTCAAATGGTAAATTAGAATTATGATGCATCCACATAGGTTTATGAAGGTTTAAAGTGGCCCAATCATTGGATTTGATGAATTTGATTATTTTTCAATCGTGGTAGAAAGTTTGGTTTCAAGTAGCTAAAAGAGAAAAATCTTATAGTCGTTAGCTACCGAAAGTTAAAAATTTTGGTAGCTAAATGTCTTATTCACACCTATCATTAGTTGCCAAAAGTCCCGAATATTGTCAGTGTTTAAAAGGGTCTTATCACTCCCATATCGGCTATTGTACACAAATCATGATTTTTTGATATGCTGCCAAAACCTCTTTCGGTGATCATTCGTACGGTTTTTAGAAGGGACTATGATTCATTTATCTCTTGTCCAAATTAAGAAATCATAACCATAAATCGTTCCCACCCAATTCAGTTGATCCTGAAAAAATGGTCAAGAGCCTTCCCATACTTTGAATCGGTCGATTGTACGTTTGTGATTGTTTTAAAGTTGAGCTTGACTTCAAATGAAATGATTATGAAGTACTGTCAATAGGAAAATCATCCATTTTTTACTAAGTTCAGGAGCAGTTACAGGTTTCACCAACGAAGAGCAGTTGCAAAATCCAGAATTAGCTGCCAAAAATTATGCCCAACAAATCGACAGCTAAATACACTTTGTTTTGACTCCGTTAGTTGTCGAAAGTTATGTTATGAACAAAAAGCACAAAGATCTCCTCAGATCAAGGAAAATGGATTCTTAAAATATCTCAAAGGCATATAGAATTATTTTATGGTTATGAATCACCCTCAATATGCTGTTGTCAATTTCAAATCGAATTATATTTAGTTTTTATAAGTCAAAGCATAACCTATTTCTTAGCATTTTGTTGTATTTTCCCTAGTTTTAGGATAGTAGATAGTAGGAAAAAGGGAGTGGATTTTGAAAATACAAGAGATTTTTTTTTTAGCACGGCACGAAGAAAACTAACCTCTCCCAGAATTTACACATGTGTCAACAGTTGGGAGAATCAAATTTATCTCTGAGCCCTAGTTTTCAAGATTCCATTTTTTCCTGTTTTGGTCATAATCTTGTGGCATGTTTTGGAAATATGGAGATGAATTTGAAAAAATGGAGATAGGTTTTGTCTCATCACAGAATAGTATACAATAACCTCTTTTAGTTTTCACACAGATATCACATTTTGGGATATACAAGCATCTTAGTTGACCCATATTTTCAGTAGTCTGACCCATCCTTCATGGCAGACAATTCAAAATTTTCAGGGACTTGTTTTTATCTTTGGCCAGGTTGTTAATTTCGACCTCCTAAGCTTAGGGGAGATTATTTTATATAATTTTTTTTAATTAAAATGTGTGAAGGGTTGGACCTAAAGGGAGAAATGGTATTGAAAAACTACCATTCATTGTAAAGTCTGTCAGGATGTTTTCAAGTGAATCTTTTTGATGAATACAAAGATATTATGTTTCTAGATTCATGTGTCATAGTTATGTGGTGAAGTACTTATTGATGTAAATTGTTTTTCTCTAGTTTCAAATTATGTTATCTTTCTTTATTGTTT
>JASDQU010186854.1:0-12108 GCA_032191745.1 Picea mariana | reverse complement strand
GCATTAATTTAATTATCCAATAGGTTTGAAACTTGTAGTTACCAAGAATGAAATATTAAAGTGTTATAGAAATGATGCTTGGAACTTGTTGAAGCTTGAATCCGCTAGGACCGAAACGACAACCTCACAAGGATGCTAATCCTCTTGTGTTTTTATAGAGGCGATACTCTTCTGTCCGAGATTTATAAAATATGGGACTTTAAAAAAAGTCTGTCAAGAAATGAAACAGATATAACATAAAATATTTTTCTTTTTCTTTTAAAAGAGAAACTTCCTAAGAATGAACTAGAAAACACACACACATTCATACATTTAAAGCAAATAAACAAAATTCCTCACATCCATCATAGTAGGGCTAAAGATTTTTGATCACATAGAAATTAAAAGAAAATGATCTGCATGCATACGAGAACTTTGATAGAGTGATACATGGGTAGCTCAAATGAAGATAACAATAGATCAACCTCAAATACTTTATATTAAAAAAAAACTGGGTCACAAAGTACAGTCAAGATTGTTCCCAAAATAGTTCTCTTGGAATTTCTAAAAAATATATAGTTCAATACATATTCTTTCAAAATAAAATGTGTTTGTCATAATGACTGGGATTGGGGCTCCCGCAGAACATAAAGAAAATATGTATAAGAATGAAGTTCGTAGAAAGAAGAAAGTGGGTGGCGGAATACAATAGGACCTAGTAAGAAGAAAAGGGAAAATATCAGTCTATGGTTAAACCTTTCTATTTAAAGAGGTGGAGTAACTCGATGAAGAACTTGATAAAGACAAAAAGATGTGATTAGTATGAAATTACTATGATGGTATCTCATGGTTTGTCACTTGCTCGCTGATGTCCTTTTATGGCTTTCCTCGGCGGTTATGGGAACCGTCTCAACCGTCCTTTGCCCTTCATTAGTCATTATCCAATATCCTATATTTTAGGGGAGAATATTCCACTTGGAGAATATTCTCTTCAGTTGACACTTCAGTTTGACTAGTTGAGTTGTGTCTAGATGCTGCATTGGTTTTGTCACCATGCAACATTGGGATCATCACCATGCTAATGCGCACTTGCCTCGGTTTCATCACCATATTGGCGCATTACTATTGATTCCTTGATCTACTCCTCACTACACTCTGTTTCAGTCAGTTAACTGAGGACTGATTGGCTACTTAACTCAGCTAGGTGGCAGTTCACTCGCGTAACTTCTTGAGCGACTAGACTAGGTGGAAATTTACTCTCGTAACTGCTGGTGTGTGTCCATATCACTCTATACCACCACTATGGCTCATTAGTTACTCATGTAACCTATATATATTGTAAATTATTCACTCTTTGAGTGTGGAATACGATTAATGAGAATTATTTCATTCTTTCTCTCTTGCTTCTTCTTTCTCAATTTCCCTTTGCAAATGTGTGTAGTATTTTCTAGCTAGATCTATTATGTGCAGGTTCAACACATTTACATGGTATCAAAGCCAATAGATTGCTAAGAAAAAGCTACACCAAATTATTTTTGCAGGTATTGAAGATTGAAGAACGTAGAAAATATGGAATATATGTTTTACTCACCGATAATACTTCTTACGCCTCATAACCATTTGGAGTGGAAGCCAAAGATTCTACTTCTTCTCAAAAGTAGAGGATTATACTAAATAACCATGGAAATGGAAGTAGAGCCTGATTCCGCCAATGAAAAAAATGACTTTCTCAATAGACAAGATATGGCCATAGGTTTTATCTGCTTGTCTATTTCTCCAGAAATTCTCCACCAAGTATGTGATGTCTCACAAGACTTCACTCCAAATGAATTATGGACCATATTGGAGTTTCTATTTGGGAATAAAGAATATGGTGAAGACTGGATGCACGGGATTGGAAAGATAGAGCTAGAAGAGAAATTGTTAGAAGATCAAGCCTCTTATTATGAAGAGTCTTCTACAAAAGTATTTGTACAATTTTTTATTCAATTAATTGAATATGATGTCTACTCCTTTTCATATTTTTTTTTTTTCAGAATTTCATGTGGAAGATATATGGCTTGCATCTCAAGGGTCACATACAGACACTTTTCCATGCACAATGGATGCATCTTAGGAGACAAAAACGGAGCTGCGCACATCATACTTAATTATGATATTTTATGAGAAAAAAATTCATAAAAAAATTATATATTTGAATTCCTCTAGGGAAAATATCCAATTTCAAAAAACAAATTGTCTAAAATGGAGTCTAGGAAGTGAAGTTATGATCATTTTAAAATCAACAAAATTTCAGTGTTTTTTTGGAAACAACCGCACGGTTTTCAAAGTTTCATCCAAAATTTATTTGGATATTCTTCATTATAAGAAGAGAAAGTGGATATGTGTGGACATCTCAATGGTGCATATACTTCATCAGATCCATGCATACATCTACATATTCAATAAAATCTTCAACGAGCACAAACTTGCACAATTGTGAGGTCTTCTTGGAGTGAAGGACAAGGTTGCTTAGCAATTGCTTTTTGTTCATTCTCATTTTTTTTATGCATTGTAATTTGAGGGGGGGGGTTTCCCATGAGGTTTTCCCTCTTTCCTCACTTTATTTCAGTGTATCTTTTGTATTTGGGTACCTAACATGGCCTCGTTGTTGGGACCCATTCTTTATTTTCACCATAGTGATGTTCAGGGGGGTGTTGGACTTACTTCACACACACATTTTTTTTTTTATAATGTTTTTCCTTGTTTATTATTCATAATTAGTCATTATCCAATCTCCTATATTTTAGGAGAGAATATTCCACCTGGAGAATATTCTCTTCAGTTGACACTTCAGTTTGATTAGTTGAGTTGAGTCTAGATGTTGCATTGGTTTTATCACCATGAAACATTGGGATCATCACCATACTAATGCACACTTGCCTTGGTTTCATCACCATATTGGCACATTACCCTTGATTCCTTGATCTACTCCTCACTACACTCTATTTCAGTCAGTTAATTGAGGACTGATGACTAGTTAACTCAGCTAGCTGGCAGTTCACTCCCATAACTTCCTGAGAGACTATATTAGGTGGCAGTTTACTCCCGTAAATATTGGTGTGTGTCCATATTACTCTAGACCACCACTATGGCTCATTAGTTACTCATGTATATTATATCTATTGTAAATTATTCACTCTTTGAGTGTGGAATACAGTTAATGAAAATTCTTCCATTCTTTCTCCCTTGCTTCTTCTTTCTCAATTTCTCTCTGCAAATGTGTGTAGTATTTTCTAGCTAGATATATTATGTGTAGGTTCAACACATTTACATGATATCCGAGCCGACAGAATGCTAAGCAAAAGCTACACCAAATTATTTTTGCAGGTACAAAAGATTGAAGAATGCAAAAAATATGGAATATATGTTTTACTCACCAATAATACTTCTCACGCCTCATAACTATTTGGAGTCGAAGCCAAAGATTCTAATTCTTCTCAGAAGTAGAGTCTTATACCAAATAATCATGAAAATGGAAGTATATCCTGATTCCATCGATGAGAAAAATGACTTTCTCAAGAGACAAGATATGGCCATAGTATTTATCTGCTTGTCTATTTCTCCAGAAATTCTCCACCAAGTATGTGATGTCTCACAAGACTTCACTCCAAATGAATTATGGACCATATTGGAGGTTCTACTTGGGAATAAATAAGATGGTGAAGATTTCATGCAGGGGATTGGAAAGATAGAGACAGAAGAAAAATCGATAGAAGATCAAGCCTCTTATTATGAAGAGTCTTCTACAAAAGTATTTGCACAAATTTGTATCCCATTAATTGTATATGATGTCTACTCCATTTCAGATTTGTTTTTTGAATTTAATGTGGAAGATATATTTGAATTACTCTTTGGAAAATATCCAATTTCAAAAAACAAATTTCTCGAAACTGARTCYGRGAAGTGAASTTACRATCATTTTAAAATCAACAAAATTTCAGYGTTTTTYYGAAAACGGCCRCACGRTTTTCAAAGTTTCATCCAAACTTTATTTGGATCTTCTTCAWTACAAGAAGAGAAAGTGGATATKTYTGGACATTTKCTAWAGTGGGAAAACCCCCCTACRGACTACACTAGGTTTCTAAAGTGCARGCAGAGCTGACCGTCTAAAGTCTCATACTTTTAACAACTATCCYRACAACACCCCACATTCATGCATAAAGTACAAAGTATARGGATYCGATAGTCTTMMCTTAAATTYCKCATCYGGTGTCGATCCCTTTGCGTTTGGTCRATTCTCGACTGCAAATCTSCTCTCAAGGCTGACCTGCATTCACCAAAAGACAAACAAGAAACTACGAACATGCATCTTATATATGAATTAGTGGGTTAGATGTCATAACAAAAATGGAAATCAAWCATGAAGATTGAACACATCATATGGTGGGACGAAAAAARTACTTCTTTATATTAATCTCACAAAGTCACTTACAAAATGAGATCGACGATTACTCCTCGAACCTGGTCCTGGGCTCCTCTTCTCTAAGCTCCAACTACTTCCATGTATCCTTCTTCTCTCACACTTCTCCTTAGAGACTGGGCATGGGCTTATGGATGAGGAAAAATGAAAGAATAAGGAATTCTGGCTCAAAACTCACAATGTGGCTGCAAATTCTTGGGGCAAGGGGGGAAAGAAAAATGGGCAGAGTTTCACTGTTTCTTTGTTTCTCCTTGGAATGAGATCCCAACACCTCTTTTTATATGAAAAAAAGATGGTTATTCGGTTGGGTGACGGGCTCTAGGCGATCGATTGGTTGGGAAACTACCCAATAGGCCATAATCTCAACGAATTCCCTTGCAACTTTTTATTTTTTGCAACTTTTGTGGGTATACGCGGGTTGTAATGGCACAAATAGCGTACGTACACGGGAAATAGTGGTGCAACTAGCGTACATACGTGGGCAGTAGTGGTGCAGGGCGCATAGATCTTCAAAAATAATGTTCTTAAGAAGAGTTTTTCTGTATTGGCTTGGCAAAATAGTAAGTAAGATGGCCTGATGCCAGGTCTGCATGTGTGGTGAAATTTAGGGTTATAACAGATGCCCCCTAATGTGTGAGGTCAAAAGAGCATCTGATGGCCAAAATACATTACAAATATTTACCAACGTATGAAGTGAGTGAGCCCGGGCCCAGAGTTCGGGAGGTGCCATCTACAAAATAACAATTGTCTCACTGAGGTGGGTATACCCATGCTCGGGATGAAATAAATCACGGTTGCCAATCAAATACACTGCAGATCCATGTAATATAACTATATAAATTGTATCTGTGAGCAATACACAATGGATCTACATCTCAAAATCAAAGATATACATGTATAGTATCCATCTTCAAGAAGCCAACGACGCTTGATGACTGAAGATGAGGTCTTCAGAGCTCGAGAAACAACTTCAAGATATTCAATAATTGGGTAGGAGTGTAATGTGAGTGTACAACTTCACTACCCAAAGGTCTTTGATGGATCGTCGGGGAACAAACAAGAGGATCTCGGTGATCAGGCAAAGAACTTCATTGATTTCGAACAAGGACTTGATTGGACTTAAGGGATGTCCGAGCATGAGGGCAAGAGACAAACTGCAAAAAGGTCGACTCAAGTTGGGTAAAAATTCCCTTGGAAAATAGCATGACTGATGATCAGACTCAGGCAGCATGACATTGACATAAGTTCATGATGCAGGAGGCAACACAAACTCTCCATGTGTTTGGAAGGATAACCAAATAGAGGAGGACACAACTCTATGTTACTAGAACAAATTCCCAAGGTCATATTGAATCCCAAAGCTTGACGAACAAATAAAAGGATGTGCTTTGTCTAAGGGTGACTCATTGTGCTACCATAAAAAGAAAATACTTTTCCCATCCTCTTTTTGGGGTATATTTGATTTTTTGTCTTTTTCAATATTTTGAAAGCTTGAAATAGAAAAAAATAATGCTACGTTAAAAAGGAGGAACGAGTGTCGCAAGCATACTAGTTCCAAGCTCAAGGAACACACTAATTCTCATAGCAAGGAGACATGTGCAGGAAAAAGGAAACTTGAGAAAATTCCTCCATGGGTCAAGGTGTCAGATCGCAGAGGCAAAGTGCTACAAGGCTTGCATATAAGGCATGCTTCAAAGGTTTAGTTGAGAGCAACATGGAGCCAACATTAGGCGAAAAATGCAGGAATGCAAATGCGATTAGCAGGATGTGATGAAGCCCCCTTCAATGTATTTTTTATGAGCCCAGAGAAGGTAAGCTCGACGGTTTTTCATTTTTAGAGAGTCTGAAAAAACATAAAAGAAGACTCACCATGCGCAATGGATGCATCTCAGGAGACAAAAAGGGAGTCACACACATCAGACTTAATTATGATATTTTGTGAGAAAAATTCATAGAAACAAATTGGATATTTGAATTCCTCTCAAGAAATATCCAATTTCAAAAAAACAATCATCTAAAATAGAGTCCGGAAAGTGAGGTTATGATCATTTTAAAATCAACAAAATTTCAGCGTTTTTCCGGAAATGGCGGCATGGTTTTGAAAGTTTCATCCAAACTTTATTTGGATATTCTTCATTACAAGAAGAGAAAGTGGATATGTGTGGAAATATCAATGGTGTATATACTTCATCATATCCATGAATACATCTACATATTCAACAAAATATTCAACGAGCACAAACTTGCACAGTTGCCAGGTCTTCTTGGAGTGAAGGACAAGGTTGCTTAGCAACTGTTTTTTGTTCCTTCTCATTTTTTTTATGCATTGTAATTTGAAGGGGGGGTTTTCCCTCTTTCCACACTTTATTTTGGTGTATCTTTTGTATTTGGGTACCTAACATGGCCTCATTGCCGGTGTTAGCACCAGAAGTCACCTCTGGATTACGACAAAGGTAAGACTGATACCCATCAGTTTTATATGTCACAATTAATGAATAAGGGTGGTCGAATGGGCGTAGACCCAAGAGAATATCGCTTTAACTTAGAATCCTAGACTAGGAAAAACATAAGCAAGTGAGGTCTTGATCTAACTCAAGTCAGGAAGTTGAGTTTAAAATGAGCAGAGGGAAGACTTGGTGAGAAAATGTAAGAGTCTGCTATGGACATTTGGTCTTCCAACAACCTAAGGAAGAAAAGCTTCAAGAACAAGATCCTCTTGGACCCAAATTTTCAGACACTAAGATATGCCTAAATGACACAGTTATAACAAAACAATGATCAAACCTACATCACAATGCTACTATAACAACTCAACTGGATCCTCCAATTCCAAGCTACTTAGTGTAAGAGGGAAAAGATAACACAGGAAACTGATTAAAACTGGTGAAAATATTGCAGTGATCAAACCTACATCACAACAACATAACTACCCTCGAATGGATCCTCCAATTTCGAGTGTTTTAACATAGTTGTTTACAAAGATACAGAAAGAAGCTAAATTTCATTAAACAAGAAGTCGAAAATACAGATGCATAACTAGAGGAACCAGTGCTTCCTCAAAACTTTACAATATGGGAGCCTAGCTTAATCGTCGAAGACCCTTACAAAATATCAAAATTGAGTATAAATACTTGAAACTGCTCATGGCCCTCAGGGATACGATTGGACCACTAAATTCAAATCTTTGCATTTCCTCCTTCTCCTATTAGAATGCACATGTTTTCCTMTGTCAAACATGAAATTAAAACAATATGGACTTTGCAGGAAAACCCATTTACAGAGGAGCTCTGGGTTGTCAGCTAGCCGCCACAACCATCCTTTCTTTCGTTCCATTAACGGGGTGAAATGAGGCTTCAAMAACCACTCCCTATTTCCATTAACTGCCTTGATTGGGATCAGGATGAGTTCTGACATCCATGAATGCCCCAGGCGGTGCCCTGACTTCTTCAAATCAATATCAACGCTTTGATACCTGTTTCTCTTCTTATGTAATCAATACATGCACTTTCAGCCCTTTGGTGCAGCTCCTTTCCATTTCCCCAGCCTTGCATGTGACCCTGGTCTACGACCGTGTGCCTAATTCCCAAGCGCTAGTCGCGATTTCGACTATCGAGAGTTTCCACACTCTTGCCTTTAGGTATTTTGATCCATGAAACCATGACATCTCTAATCAAGTGCCACATGATCCTTTGGATCAGACGGATCCCATGAATCTCGTGTTTCGGGACTTCGACATATCGGCAATCGACACTTCGGGACATCGACCATCAAGACTATGGCACATCGAGACATAGTCGATCGACATTTCGAGACTTGGGGCTTCGTGCCTTGCTCCATGCTGAAACCCCTGAAATGTGAAATCGTGATTTCACTTATTTGTTGCCACGTGCTCCCCTAGTTGGACGACTCAGATCATTTCAGAACTTTGTGTTTCACGAGTCTTCAAGACTCTACCTTCTTACTTTCCCGAGTCATGAAATCACAAAAAGCTGATCCAGCAGTCCATCTTTCTCCTTTGATAAATGACTGTGATATTTTCACGATTTCTTGTTTCAGGAGTCTCTGATGTGATTGACTCTCGACCTCTCGATTCGTGAAATCACAACTATGCTAATCGTGCACCACATGTCCCTCTGAAATGAACGACCCAGATCTCATGATTTTGGACCTTGGTTTGATGCTAAAATTTGTGCAACTCTATAATCCTAATCACATGATGGCCTCCGATCTAATTATCTCTGGATCTGATGGCTGAGATTGAGCCTATGCTTGATGGCTTTTCTCCGACTAGGTATGTGTGCACCTTTGCATAATCGTGCCCTGACTTTGGATAAAAATGCATATGGTGGGTTTTTAAACCCATTTTCTTTCATTTGGTCACCCAATGGCCAACTTCAAAGGAAAAACATCCCCTTGCAAGAATAAGTGCTAACAGTAGGCTCCATGGGGGATAGAGTCCTCCCTGCGAGGCTCTAAGATCTCTTTTTGTAGTTCCATTCGCCTTCTGTTGGGTTATGAAGTCAAGCTCAAAACACACTGCTGAAAACACAGGCCGAAAGTAAAAACAAAAATAAACACACATGCTCGAAGGAGATTATTTATGTACATTACGAAACTAATTAAATTTTACATAGTGCTAGGTGAAAGCAAACTTCCACCATAACCATTCAAGTAACTTCCTAACTGAAAGATCCTTCACTATGTCGATGATTGATAACAGGTAATGCAACCGTGACAGCAGAACAGTTACATTCTTCAAATTTCCTCCTAATGTTGAGGTTAGGATAAAGCTGGGTGGCTTCAAAACATGAAGGAAATACATCTCCATGTATTCCTTCACAGGCTCATAGGCCAAGCAAAAAACTCCAGAAAATTGGTAACAAACAACCTTCTCTGCAACACAGTTGCTCACACATTGTTGGATGTTTCTGGCAAGCGCAGGTGAATGAGAAGATGATGTGGGATGACTGATTTCAGATGATGGCTGCTCACTTATAGGTTATGGATAGGAGATAAACTGCCCCTTCTGCTACTCCTTTGGTTCTTCTTCATGGCTTTCCCAAGGGTCAGATTCATAATCATCATAAATAGGACCCATGGGAAAACTCTGCTTTTCATCTTGCTGCTTAGTGTCTTTGGCAGGTCTAGGATAGCTGATTTCTTCATAATAATTTTCATTAATGAAGAGAGGACAGGGTTTTGCTATCTGTTCTTGGAAATCCTTCATATCCAGCTCAGAATCTGATTCGTAGTTGTCATACACAGACTGGCTGCTCCTCTGGTCAACAATCTGTGATGTGGGGTTCTGCTGCTCCTCATTTGAATAATCATCAAATCTTGGGGCATTAGGTACATCAGGAGAAGGATGCAAGGCCTATACAACTATGAAATATTCAACTCTTTCATCATCGGTAGGGATGTCAAGAACATTTTCCTCAAGGACTAGAAAATCCTCTACGCTTTCTTCAGAGTCTAACCTTTCTAGTTGGGAAGAGAGAGATTTTACCAGTTCCATCAGGTTGCCCAAGGAATATTCTTCCTCCATATGGTCCTCATCACTATAGTCTTCATTAGACACAACCATATCTTGATCATGGCCTTCACATTCCTCACAACATTTATGAGAAATTAACTCAGAGGAATAGAACTTTTGATAGCACCTATTGAAAACTTAATGAAATTGCTCCAGGGAGGAGATACTAGACGAGGGCAAGGATTGATACCACTCACGAGGATCCCCATCCAATGAGAACATGAACATCTTCATTAAAACATCCTTATGATGTATCTCCCACTGATGCATGAGTTCATGAAACTCATGGAGATGCCGAGCAAGGTGGTCCTCTTTACGTTCTCTAAATATGGGCAAATAATCACCCCATTCATCCACAATAGGGACAACATTAGGAAAACCAGAAACAACAGAAAAATCAAAAGGGGAAAACCTCCAAGCCAGGATTTTGTCAATTTCGAACCAGTGGAGTCGTTGATCGATCCTTTAATAATGGAGTCGCCAGGGGAATGATGCGTAACTTTGAATGTGTCTGGTCTTTTTTCACCATCAAAGGTCAGATCCTAACGTTGTCATTGCCCCAGAGAACTTCTCAAGATGAGAAAGCAACTGCTTAAAACCTTCTCGAGAAAGCTCCTCTGGGTCATCTTTCAGGTGTGCTAAAAGTAGCCACAACTGAAACAGTGGAGTCACCACACTGGAGTTGCTAGGTGCAAAGTTGCAATCTTCGATGTACTAGATTCTGATGCACCCTCAAAATTAGTAATATTTGTCATTTAATCCCAGGAAAAATCTTCAATTTCGTCCCCGACAATGGCGCCATAAATGTTAGCACCAAAAGTCACCTCTAGATTGCGACAGAGTTAAGCTTGATACCCATTAGTTTTATATGTCACAATGAATGAATAAGGGTGGTCGAATGGGCACAGACCCAAGAGAATATCGCTTTAACTTAGAATCTCGGACCAGGAAAAACATAAGCAAGTGAGGTCTTGATCTAACTCTAGTCAGGAAGTTGAGTTTAAAATGAGCAGAGGGAAGACTTGGTGAGAAAATGTAAGAGTATGCTATGGACATCTGGTCTTCCAACTACCTAAGGAAGAAAAGCTTCAAGAACAATATCCTCTTGGACCCAAAGTTTCAGACACTAAGATATGCCTAAACAACATAGTTATAATAGCACAATGATCAAACCTACATCACAATGCTACTGTAACAACTTGACTGGATCCTCCAATTCCGATATACTTAGTGTAAGAGGGAAAAGATAACACATGAAACTGATTAAAACTTGTGAAAATATTGCAGTGATGAAACCTACATCACAACAACATAACTACCCTCGATTGGATCCTCCAATTCTGAGTGTTTTAACACAGTTGTTTACAGAGATACTTAAAGAAGCTGACTTTCATTAAACAATAAGTCTCAAATACAGATGCATAACCAGAGGAACCAGTGCTTCCTCAAAACTTTACAATACGAGAGCCTAGCTCAACCATCGACGACCCTTACAAAATATCAAAATTGAGTATAAATATTTGGAACTGCTCATGGCCCTCAGGGACATGATCATACCACTGTATTAAAAGATTTACGTTTCTTCCTTCTCCTATCAGACTGCACATGTTTTCCTCTGTCAGACGTGAAATTAAAATAGTATGGACTTTGCATGAAAACCCATTTATAGAGGAGCTCTGGGTTGTTAGCTAGCCGCCATGACCATCCTTTCTTTCTTTCCGTTAATGGGGTGAAACGAGGCTTCAACCATCGCCCCCTATTTCCATTAACTGCCTTCATTGGGATTGAGATTGTTGAAATAATGTAACTGCAAAGAGTATTCTTATTATTATTGATATATTATTCATAGGATCAATCCCCATTGAGGATTGATCATGTTGTTTATTGTAATAGGACCAAATCCCCTTTTGTGGATTGGCCAAAAGACAATTGTAATAGATAGAATAAGAAGTCGGCCCCAACAAATATTAAAGAGGCCTAGAAATATAATAAAGGTGGGTTTACCCACCCAGTTTGAGAAGCTGGCCCTGCCAGTGAAGAGACACTTCACACGTGCTAGACTTGTATAAATAAAGAGGTCAACGCCTCACTTAAACACACAACTCACTTGCTCAATTGAGAGACAAGTTAAGAT
>JASDQU010186853.1:0-15177 GCA_032191745.1 Picea mariana | reverse complement strand
TGCAAAAAAAAATCTTTATACAAAAATAATAAAAGATGGTGGACTAGTCTCTAGTGTAAAAGGGTGTAAAAGGCTAACCCATCGGGATACTGAATAGGTTTGTTGGCAGTGGGTACCAGCCTATAATATTACTAGGTAAAACCGTCAGAGTAATGAACAGGCTTGCTGGAAGTGAGGCATTCTACCTAGCGAGGGTGATGATCTGACAGACAATAAATAAAATTCCTAAATTTTAAAACTTGTCCTGATGTACGACATTACTTGTAGGCGAAGATGAACAAAAGTATGCATGGTTAAGCAAAGGTAAATGGACTCCATCACTCTACCATTGAGAACTAACTTTAAGACAATCCAAAGACTCTCTCTCCTACCTCTTCTTAACTATATGTAGGATGTTCTGTCATATAGGTGGGGCCATATTTTAACCATCTTGTCAGACTAATGTGTGAAATTAATGTCTATACTTGGAAAATTGTAAATCTTAGGCTATTGAGAGAATCGACTAGTTCCATATATATTTAATTGTGAGGTGTCACAATACTTAGGAGTGGGGGAGGGGTTTCCTAAGATGACAAATGATAAACACTGCCATCTATATTACAATCCATGAGAAGAGGAAGTAGAATCTCTGTAAAAAATTCTATCATATTATTTTTACAATATCCTGGGCTATTATATCAACAATTGTATGTATTGGCATGCTAAATTATATACTGCTAAAATCACTGTGTGTGTTATAAGCCTGCTGTTCATTTTTATGTTTATATAATAAAAGATTGCTTATACTTAACTGGTTCCTTGTGGCAATTACATATCAATAACAAACTGCTAAATGCTCACTATCATTTGTATTACAAGCCTATGAAAAGAGGAACAAGTTGTTTTATATTGTTATAGATCGATGACAAGGAAATCGACAATGGATAATCCTATTCATACTCATCCTATCCATGCTCCATGCTCTTGTTCACCATGCCTTCCATAAATTTTCCAAGCTAAGTGCTATGGGTGAACGTCCATTTACGATGTGATAATTTCCACTTACACATGAGGACCTGATGGAGTGCTATATGGAGAACCAGATGAAGTGCCATCTGGAGGACCAGATGAAGTGCCATATAGAGGATCGGGTGAGGTATTTATATACTGTAAATGATCATGATCACATGAAGGTATGATCGCTCGAATTAATTACACCCCTTGCAATGGAAATTTAGATGAATTGAATGGTATATTTTTCAAATTCCATGTTGGTAATCGAATTAAACTTATAAATGCATTTTATGATCAAATGTCTAAGTCAAAGACTTGGACATTGATCTAATTCTCACATGATTTCATTTGCCTCCAAAGTACACACCATTCAAATTCAAACTTAACGCAATTATGGTCACACATGGTGATCGTGTATGACAAATTTGCCCATGATTCAACCATTTCCATCACAATTGCATTAAGAAACAGGTACTCTACCATGATTTCTCATTTCACTCATCCTCTATTTGCTGTGTCATGCTCGCGCTCTTCCCAATTTCAATCTCCTTCTTATCTCTTTCTCTATAACCATACCCAACCGATATGAACCATCCTCCTACACCGAGCTACTGGCCATTCCGGAATTTGCAGCATGTAGAGAAATCTTCCTCCACGCACGGTGGGGACCATTCTTGGCCAGTCTGTAGGGCCACGGCGATGGCGTCTCTCTCCAATTCACTCTTTGGTTCGATGGGAGACTGTCTCGCGTAGGGTCTTTGGTCTTCTTTGTCTATGAGGAATCCATTGCCTCTGCCATGAAATTGCCACGGGTTGGGGATCGGTGGTTCAAACACCATCAATTTCCATGTCCAAGCTATAACAGAGTGTTCAAGCCCGAATTCCAAAATGTCTCTGGAGCGAAAGGGTATTCAAAAGAATGGATCAAAGATGAATTGATTAACCCCCTGATCGTAATTTACCAGGCTCATCACTTGTGAAGGTAGGTACTCTATTTTTAAAGCTTGTCATTTTCGTCTGTTAGCCCATTTTAAATTCAATAAACCCATGAATTTTCCCTTCTATTTCCAAAAAATCCTTGAGAAAATGTCTTCCCAGGTCCATAAAAATTTGGCCAACCCTCACAATAGTTTATTTCACCATGGCCTCATTAAATTGCTTGTTATATCATAGTTGACAAAACATAGTAAGACATAAGAAGATTTCCTCTACCAATTCTCGAATCCCCATCTCGCAGTTAAGACAAGAAAGAGATCGGTCGATTTAGGGGTTGTCACCCCACCTAAGCCTCATTCTCCAAAAAATCCAAACCCTCCAGTTCAAACTATCTCCATGTCTGATACAAAGGCCAAGAAAATTATTGATTCCCCTGTAGCCTCATCTTATAAGAAAATTAAAAAGCCCGTTGATAATTCCCCATTTCCTTCAACACCTATCGATTCTAAACCTAAGAAGCTGCAAGATGCATTCCATCAATAGTTTCCTTCAGTTACTACAAAGATGAGAGGAGCTAATTGACTCAAGGGGAAATCCTTTCAAAGAAGCACCCTAAGTATGAGTGGCAAGCCCAATATAAAAACCCCAAGTACTTCAGATCCTATTCAATTGTCTTTCGATCATGAGATCCCCCATAAAAGAGTCAAATAAATTTTTTCAAAGGATTCTAAGCTCGATAAAGAGGTCAAATATGAACCTATTACACCAAGTCTCCCTCACAAAAACACTGTTACTCCTTCCTCCCAGATGCATACATCGTCTTCTAAAGTTGATATACCTTCTAAATCTATCAAGGATCCCAAGCCTTCCTCTCTTGAGCCATCTGATCAAACCCCAACTATTGAGAAATTACAACAATAAATGCTCAGCTGCTTCAACAATTGGCAGAATGAGAAACTATGGATAGGCATTTATATCACGACAATGCTGTCCTGCAAGAAAAAGTAATCTCTCTTCAACGATTGGTTGATCAGATGACCACCACCAATCCCAATCTCTGGATGCAATTGAAACATCACAAAAGGACTAAAACAAAGTCCCTAGGGCATGAGGGAGAAGCTTCTAAAGCCAATCCACCCCCTCCTTCACGAGTATAGTTATGTCGAGCGATCCATTTTTTTTTGCAGAGGGACCTGCAAATCCTTAGGCATGGGAGAAATGTTGTTTTGATGTTTTGACTATTTTTTCAATGGCCAAATACTTTTTGCATACAACAATTATACATTCTATGCTCTTATTTAGCCATTTTTAAAGGTATTATTGAGCTTTATGCATCAATTCTCCATGGAATCACACAAGGTATGTATAATCATCGTTTTGTAATGTTTTTTATGATTAACTCATATTTAGTTGATTGATTATAATGATCTAACATTTCTTGTTTGCTTGCAATACGTCGAAATTGTGATCCGACAATCCATCCATTCCCTCGTTCAGTCCTTCGTCCAGACCTCCATTCGACACTCGATTTGACACTTGATCCAACACTTGGAGCGCAGATGAGCTGGAAGTTAGCACATCGACGGGCTTTGATGGACAAATCAATAACATGAGTTTTATGCCCACTCATGCCCTCCAGCTATGGAGCTCGATGCGTCTAGAATTGGGTAGTTGCAGCAGCCGCTAAGTGGAGCACACGAGGCTGCTAAGTAAAGATGTCTTTTGTTAAAACAAATTTAATGAAATTAATGTTTTTAGAGAGTTTCGACCCTTCCAGTGGTCGACCTCTCAAGCTCTGTAATAATATATAAATACTGCTACCCATGCCATGAAGAAACACATGAATTTTATTTTATACACAAACAATATCTCCATTTTGCTGTATACTCTGTTTTTAATGATCAATGCCAATGCTGTGTTAACTCAGTGACTGCGTTTTCCTGTTGAAGTATTTACACGAACTTCTAGGGGGCCCACCAGTGGTCTGGGTAATTATTTATATCAGTATATATTTGCATCTGTATAATTTCCTTTCATACTTCTTCAATTTCGAAATTCCTTGTTTAAATTCCATTCACTGTGTATATCTTTTTAATTTTAGATTGCTTGTTTAATTCACATCCCTATGTGTCTTCTCTAACTTGCAATTCATTTTCTGAATTGTGTGTATATCACAGAGCATGTGTGGATGTCCATGGTTACTTGTTGATATTTAGACTCTTAACATTTCGTTTGCAGGTTGTAGTTCACTTGTGTAGAAGCTGTTTAATTATGATGTCATGTCTTTTTCTCTCTAGCTGTAAATCACTATGCAAAGTACTAATTTAGATAGTGTTCATGTATTAAGTTATAATTTAAAATACTCTCTGTAGGTTTTCTTAATTTGTTAAATTTTTTTTTAGCATCAACATGATAAGATAGAAGTGGATTTTGAGTTATGGTCCTCATTAAAATGCTAGTTAAAATGTTGAGTTATGATTTTCCATGATACCCTAGTTGTAATTTCAAATTGTGATTTTCAATTTTATTTTAGTTATGGATTTTAGTTATGATTTCTAACTAGCATTAGTTATGATTTTGTACGTTTGCAAGAATTATTGATTCTATACAAAGTATTTTCAGTGTTATCTTAGTTATGAATTTGAATTATGATTTCTGATTAAGTGCTAATTACGAGTTTGTAGATTTGCTTGAATAAGTGATTTTGAACAGAGTATTTTTCAGTATTAGTGTGATAGAGTGAATAATTGATGTTGAATATCTTCTACACAATTTTTAAAGATTATATGGATTCCAAGAACATCTAATGTTTCTTTTATGATGACAAAACTTTCTATAGACTGGCTTATCCATTATTTGCATTTCTCTATAGAAGTTAGCATTGAGTTAATTCCACTTGAATTTTCATTAGTAGTTAGATGCCATCGGGATGCCATTCATCACCGTAAACAAAATCATCACATTTGAATGCTGTCACAACACTCTTTCTTTCAGTTAGGTAGATTAGTGTTTATTCTCTACAGGATAGAAATAATTGTGAGTTTTTACTTTAAGAATAGAGTTCACTTGTAAAGATAGTTTTGACATATTATTTGCTTACTTTCTTACTTGCTTGTTCATTCAGAGGTAGATAGATCAAATAGCCTAGAAACAAATTACTTATTATTTTCTTATTCAAAGATAGATTAAATAGATAGATTAAATAACTCAGAAATAGATTACTTGTTATTTTCTTATTTAGAGATAGATTAAAGAGTTCATAGTCCTAGATGTTTAAAGATACTTAGATCAAATAGTTCTAGAATTATTTGAAGCTCATTAGTTAAAGGTTTCTTTGTATATCTTACAATCTGTTGTTTGAATAGATTTTAAAAGTCATTTTATAAAGTAGAATTGTAAATTGAAAGAGTCTTGATCCCTAGGGTAAACCATCTCCTTAGCTAGTTAATCTTTCCACTAGCTTTTCTTTCTACCTTGGCTCATACTGTGCCACAACTCTAAGTTTACTTACCCCAGGTTGACAATTTAATTAAGGTAGATTAGTACATATAGAATACCCATCAGTGTGGTTTATCATACTACATGTTTTCATGTTGTTAATTTTGCAATTGTAAGTTTAAAAAGGGTTTCTATGCAAAAGAGGTAAAGTTTTCCTTATAATTTGGAAGGTCGAAACTGTACCAAGTGACCAAATTAAAATCCACACCCAAGCTTCCTTGTAGGTCCAAAAACTATTTTATAAGTTGTAAGATGGATTTAGATATATGGTAAATTTACCTATGTCATTTAAATTGTAATTGAAGAACATGAGAGGTTTCTTTCATGCACTTAGATATGCGATTTCATGTAAATTTGAAGGCAAAACTAACTTAGAGTAAAATGCACACCCTAGTCTCAATTTTGACCCAAATTGAGTGTTTCAACCTGCAAAAGGTGTAATTTGTGATTTTACACTTGTCTATAACCTTATATTGACATTTTCAGACAAAAACATACCGGATGTGCATAAAGACTAAAAATTTCTTTGTAAAACCAAAGGGCCAATTTGTTAAAGTTGGCTATATGAAACTGGACAACCAAAGTTGGTTAAGCCTCCATAATTTAAGATTTAAGTTGTAAATTGATGATTAAAATATTGTTGACATGTTTGTACAATTAGGAGTGCATTTATACTCCAAAAATGATGATTTATAAGCACAAAAAATCATGACCTTTTTATGAATCAGAGGATAGTGGGTTATGAGAGAAATAAAGGTCAATGACTTCTAACCAACCAATGATACAAAAAAATGGATTAAAACTTAACCACACATAATTTAACCCATATAAGAAAATTATTTAAAGAGAATAAATCATATAAAATATAGAGCTTGTTCACCTCCAAATTGATTGATTCAAGTTGGAGTGTGTGTAATTTATCTTTTTAAATCTGCATATACATTTGCTTGTTTATTTAGAGAAATAAAACCCTTTGCTGTGAAAAAAAACAAAAAATTGTCTTATAGAATGAAGAGGTTAATATTATGAGTTACAGGGTTGTATAAGTTGTACATATGTTTGCAACTTTTTTTATACAATTGGAAACTTAAAACATTTTGCTGTGCAAAAATACTGAAAATTGTCTTGTAGGACAAAGAGAACAAAATTTTCCTTGGTGTAAATTTTTCTTTGGTGCAAAATGCATGCCATACTACACTAAAATGCACACCTAGGTCACAAAACTCATTCAATTTGAGTGGTTCAAATTGTAAATCATTTTTTAAGTCATTTTACATAAGCCTATATACTAAGTTTTTCATTTGTAGTCATACAATACTATGTTGTGCAAAAATAGGCAAGAGATGCCTAGTAAAACCCTATAAATGCACAACCTATGTGTAAAAAGTAACCCAAGGTTGTATTATACCTTATATTTGAGTTGTGCAAGTTGATGGGGGTGTGGTTTATCATATTAGACCTTTTTATTTTGTTATTTTTCCAATTACAAGTTTAAAAAGTGTTGTTGTGCAAAATAGGCAAAGTTTTCCTTGTAATTTGGAAGGTCGAAACTGTACTAAGTAACCAAATTAAGACGCACGCCCAAGCTTCCCTGTAGCTCCAAAAATGATTTTATAACTTGTAATATGGATTTATATATATGGTAAATTTATCCATGTCATTTAAAGTGCAATTTAAGAACATGAGAGATTGCTTTCATGCAACTAGACTTGAGATTTCATGTAAATTTGAAGGCAAAACTTCCTTAGAGTAAAATGCATGCCCTAGTCTCAATTTTGTCCTAAATTGAGTGTTTCAACTTGTATAAGGTGTAATTTTTGATTTTACACTTGTCTATAACCTTACATTGGTATTTTCAGACAAAATCTTACTTGATGTGCATAAAGATTAACAATTGCCTTGTAAAACCAAAGGGAGAAATTGTTAAAGTTGGCTATATGACACTGCACTCCCAAAGTTGGATAAGCCTCCATAATTTAATATTTAATTTGTGAATTGATTATTACAATAGTGTTAACATTTTTGTACAATTAGGAGTTCATTTACAGTTCAAAAAGGATGATTTCTATGCACAAAGATTCATGACCTTTTGATGAATTAGAGGATAAAAATTGTAGAGAGGAAAATGCATGCCTAGAGTTTGTTCAACTTCAAATTGATTGATGGAAGTTGGAGAGTGTGTAATTTATATTTTTACATATACATATTCCTTTGTGCATTTAGAGAAATAAAACGCTTTGTTGGGCAAAAAGACCAAAATCTAAATCTATCTTAAAGAAAGAAGAGATCAATATTACAGGAAATATTACAAGTTACAGTGTTGTAGAAAATTTGTACATCTATCTATACCTTTGTTTGTGCAATTGGAAACTTAAAACCCTTTTCTATGCAAAAAGACCAAAAATTGTGTTGTGGACAAATATGAAAAATGGTTTAAATTGGCCTTTTTAAAATGTGCACCAACTTAAGGGAAATGCACACCCAAATGGTGAATTTTGTGTGATGATATGATGGATAAGATATTGAGTAATTCATTCCTTAAGATGATATATGTATTCATTAAGAATAATTTTCTCGCCCAAAAATGAAAATGATGTGTTTTCTACATGAAAATAGTGCATGCTGTAAAATGCATGGTCTAGAGTGAAAAATGCAAGCCTTGTGTTAGGATTTGCATGATAACTTCCTAAAATCACAATTTTAAGGAATATTCATATCTTTAGATGAATTATGCACATTATACACACCGTCCTTGTGAAATTTCTTGAAAACAAGGCAGTGAGGAAAATGCATGCCCTGTTAGGGAAAAATGCAGGCTGTATATGTGTTGTTGTGTCCCCAGAATTTGGTGAAGGGTGAAATATACATTTTCGTTTGGGGTTACATGCATGGACTAATATTTATTGTTACATATTCAACTCTAAAATTCTTTATAGTGATAGATGATAGATTAATGATTCCACAAGTGAAATATTGTGGTATTTCACTTAAGAATGCTTGCATATTAGGGATTAAGACTACTCATACATAAATATTCAATCTTTGGAATATATATATATATATATATTGCATGTGATAAATGCTAGTTATATATATTTTATCCAAATTACCATTGTAGAGGAAATTGAGAAAATATTGCATTTGTAGCTGGTGTATGTATTGTAATTTGCATGCACAATTATTTTTTTACAAGCCATATGCACACTTCATACATATAGGTTTCATATTCATAACAACAAATATAAATCTATTCAATTACCATTGTGATATATACATTTCAAGTACAAGAAACTACATATCTTTTACTCAAAGTTAGCATAGGAGTGCATTTGAATTAAGTAGAATCAAGTTTTCTTATCATCAATGATTGATGCATGAATTGAGAGATCACATGGATTTTCAGGATAATTGATATTTCTTCTACGATGGCTAAGCTCTCGTTAGATTGCTTGATTCATACTTTTCATTTCTCCATAGAAGTTAATATTGAATTCATTCCTCTTGAGCTATCACTAATCATTAGATGCCATCGTGATGTCATACGGAACCAAAGACATAATCATTATATTTGAAGTTTCTTGTTATTGTAGATTAAGAATAGTTTTTGATTAATCTTTGAATATTGTCATGATGCGTTTGATTAAAGTAGGTTAAGATTTCCCTTTGCAGAGTAGAAATGATTATGAGTTTTGTCTTAAGAATAGAGTTTACTTACTGAATAATTTTGATAGGTTTACTTGCTGAATAAGTTAGTTGTTTAATTTCTTACTTTCTTACTTGCCGATGCTCATTAAATTGAATATATTGAACAGATTACTTGCTTTTTCTCATTAGATTAACTAGTTTAACTTGTTCAAAGTAGAGTTTTGATATGCTTCTTTAGGAACAATCCATCAATCCATTGTTTAAAAGTTGCTTAGGGTAAATAGTTCAAGTTCTTTGATAGGGTTTGCTCATTGATAGTCTTTGATTAAGTAGATTAACCTTTAGATAGACCATCTCCTTAGTTATATCATACTTCCTCTAGCTTTTCTGCCTTGGCATATATAGTGCCACAACTCTAAGTTTACTTACCCTGACCTGGGTTGACAATTTAATTAAGGGATTTAGTGAATATATAACACCCATCATTTTTGGCGTCGTTGTCGGGGAGTTGTCTCATGGTAGGAAACAATTAGGAGATAGATCATTTCTGAATCTTAGCATTAGTTTGGTGGCAAGGGAAATTTAAGATGAGAGGTAAGAACCTGCGCATATGTTATAGCAGGTTACCCCAAACCTAATGGTAGTTTTTCTTTTTGTTTTCTTTCATGAACAAACCTAGGGAACCAAAGGGAAGATACATTAAAACCAAATCTTACCTTTCAACCAAGGTTCCTTCCAACATTTTCTGGGGAAGGAACATTCCACTCATAAACTCCATAGACCGATACTGAAAAGAAGGAGCTAGATCAACCCAAAGAGCTAAAGCAGTCTCTGAAGAGACTAAAACAGGGAGAACTATAGAACAAACAATTGAAGCATCAATAATAGTGGGACATGAGGAAAAACTGCTCGAGCCTTCCATAGAACCAACTAACACAACCTTTGTTTTTTTACCACCATCAGGAGACCCTAAATTTGTAGACATCATAGACCCTGAACATGTGAATACTTTGTTTGGTAGTTCAACCAATATAATTATTTCTCAAATTAACACAAAGAATTTGGCACCAATAATCTCAAGCATCTCGAGTAGATTCCCAGACATCCAAGTAGTAGGAAGACCTTCCCACCAAAGGGATACCTTTCTTAGAAAATAACCTTGGGATAATTTTTTCTCTTCAAGGATAAAACCATTTAGGTACTCTCCTTTTGGAAATCAAACCAGTATGGATGACCAACATGATCACAATAATGTAAGACACTAGGAGGGAGAAGAAGTTGGAAACCAAATCGAAACTACCTTCAGGTTTCCAATTTTGGAGACCATCCATAATGTCAATATGAAAAATATTCCCCTCTTAGCACTACCCACCTTTTACGGTAAAAGCAGTGAAGACCCAAATACCTTCCTATTTGAGTTCGACATCTTGTGTAAGAGCTAAAATTACTTACAAGATTCCCATAAACTAAAACTCTTTCTGGCCATCCTCAAGGACTCTGCACTAATATGGTTCATGGGGTTGGGAGAATCCATCATTAGGCCTTGGGAAGCCATGAAAGATATATTTCTTAAGAAGTACCAAGACTACTGCAAGTCCAAGGATTCTCATAATGATATTTTCAAAATCCAACAGTTAGAGGACGAGAATCTCGAGGATTATATGGAACGATTTGATTATATCTCACAATAATCAAAGTACCATGACCTTCTAGATGATGAAGTTAGGGATCTTTTCCTTAAGGGGATTTCAGAGGAATACGTAGAGATACTTAACTTGATGGCATCAGGTGAGATCTCCCATAAACCATTTGCCTAAATCAGTGAAATGTGTCAAAACTACTCGAGGAGTAGAGCTAAAACATGGAAGAATATTTAGGGTCCTTATAGTAGAAACTTAAGACCAGTTAGTTCAGGTGGTATCACAAGAGTAGAGATAGGGAACCTTTTAGAGAACTTCAAAACAGATATCTTAAGCACAATAGGTTCCTAGTTNAGGGAATGCCCATTGGATAACATTTCAGTTTGTGGCTTTTGCATGGAGGTCCAATCAATTGAAAAATGTCCATAATTTCCAGGTTTGTTAGCCATATATAGAATTGGGGATCTTGGGGAGTCCTATTATGCACCTAGGAGGCCATGGCAACCTATGAATCAACCTACATACCTAGATCTATAGCCTCAAGTTCCACCCTATTATCAACAACCGCAACAGTGGAACTCACCAAGTTGGAAAAACTGGTCTACACAGTATCACCATCCTTGGCTTCAAGGATGGAGAGTAGGGAATAACCAAGGGAACCCTCAAGCTCCACCTGTCCCTATGCCAAACCATCCTTACCCTCAATTTCCACCGAGCATCCCGCAACTTTTGCCAGGTTTTGTTCCACCACCTTTACCTCCTATTCCACAACAAAAACTGCAACAATATCAGAATGCAAGCTCCCCAAGACAAACATTATTACTGGCACAACCAGTGCCCAATACAAATAATAATCCCACTCAACCTCTTCACAATGTTGAGATGCAAGCCTTCCTGACATATGTTATTTCTCCTTTTCCATTGTAGGAGATTCAACTAAGGTTGGGAAAAGTTATGGACAGGTAGAGGCCTTCAGTGGTCATCTGAGAAGAAGAAGAAGAGGAAACTACCAAACAACCCACGGATGACACTAGGTGGGAAGACATTATTATTCCTAGGGACCAAGAACCCAAGCTTCCCCAAAATGAACCTTCACAAATTAAGAAGGCCCCTCCTTATCTAGAAACATTAGTAATCGAGAAACCTACCACCCGACCAGAATTTGACATCTTGAATGAATTGAAGAATATTTGTCTCAAGATTCTCTTGCTACAAGGCATTAAGGATATTCCAATCTATAGTAAGGTGGTTAAAGAGTTGTTTATTAAGAAGCCAGGAAGGAAGCAAAAGGATCCTCCAACAATACATTTGATAGGAGAACTTTCTGAGTACATATCAGAGCAGCCTAAGGTAGAAAAATATGGGAACCTAGGAAACCCTGTAGTGACTATAACCATTAATGAGGTTTCCATTGGGAACACTCTCATATACCTAGGGGAATCCATCAATGTTATGACAGTTACTACCTTGGAGGAATTACAGTTAAAACCTCTTCTTAGACCTACCCCAACCATTTTGGAATTAGCAGATAAGACTAGGGTTATACCTGAAGAAATTTTGGATGATATCATAGTTACTTTAGCCTCATGGGAGTACCTGGTAGACTTTATTATCATCCACTCAAAGGATCCTACCAAAGTCCATCCTGTTATTTTGGGAAGACCTTGGTTAGCCACAACCAATGCATTTATTTGGTTGTAGAGAGGGAGAAATCACCATCTCAAATGGATTCTCTATACAAAATCTCACCATATATCGACCAACTAAAACTATCATGGAGAATCTATGGTGGATTGAATGTCCATATGATAATGAGGACTGGGAAGAGCTCCTATTTCCAAGTGATCATTCCTGGGCACTTCAGGAGCACACAATGGAAAATATGCTAAACTAGTTTATTTCTGCTATCACGTCTGTTTATTTTCCACAATATTTTCCCCAATTTGAGTACATTTTTGGGGAAGAATTTCAGGAATAGTTGGACCCATCGATTTCTTCTTCTACATATTTTATCTTCAAGATAGACGAGTCAACCACATCTTATACCATGCCCAATGAAATTAGTCCAAGAAAATTTCTACATATAAATTCTGGACTAGATGCAGACCAACAAAAAAAGTTAGTAAGTGTCCTTAAAGAACAACCAGGGGAATTTGCCTGGGAATACACTAACATGAAGGGTATACACCTTGACACATGCATTCATCACATATATACCCAAGGGGAAGTAACATTTGTTAGGAAACCCAGAGAAGGATGAACCCAACACTCAAAGACATAGTTAAAGAGGAGATCCACAATTTATTAAATGTCAGATTTATTTACCCCATATTTGATAGTAAATGGGCATCCCCATTGGTAGTGGTTCCCAAGAAGGTAACTGAGAAATGGAGAATTTGTGTTGATTTCTGGGATCTTAACAAGGCCACTTTGAAGGATTATTTTCCTCTTCCTTTCATTGACCAAGTCTTGGATACCCTGTCAAGAAATAAATATTTCTCCTTTTTAGATGGATATAGTGGGTACAATAAAATTCTCATAGCACCCGAGGATCAGGACAAAACTAACTTCCCTTGTCCTTGGGGCATATATGCCTATAGTTCTTACCATTTAGATTGTGTAATACTCCTGCTACATTTCAATGAGGAATATTAGGGATATTTGTTGATCTTATTCATGATTGTGTGGAGGTATACATGGATGACTTCACAGTATATGGAAATATTTACCAGGAATCCTTAGATAACTTATAAAAATTCCTTATCATATGCCAAAAAATGAACCTATCTTTAATTCATGAAAAATTTAAAATGTTGTTGACTGAAGGAGTGGTTCTAGGACATCACGTTTCATATGAAGGGATTAAAGTCGATCTTGCTAAGATTGAGGTCATATTCAGACTTCCACCCCCCAAGACTCAGAAAGAGGTGAGAATCTTTCTTGGACATGCTAGATATTACCAACGGTTTATTGAAAATTTCACAAATATTGATGCACCCATGTTTGGATTGTTAATAAAGGATGTTTATTGTCTTTGGACTGAGCAGTGTCAAGCCAACTTTGAAACTCTGAAAGCTAAGTTGTCTGTGGCACCAGTTCTTAGAGGGCCCAATTGGGCTCTCCCATTTTACATATCCACTGATGCCTCTGACACTGCAATAGGAGGATTATTAGGGCAAAAAGAAGACCATCAGTCCTATGCCATTTATTTTGTGAGCAAGAACTTGTTCCCTATTGAGTTAAACTATACAGTTACTGAAACAGAGTTCTTGGCAGTAGTTCATGCTATCAATAAGTTTTTCCACTACATCACAGGTTACAAAGTATTTGTACATACAATTCACTCTTCCATTATATTTCTCATGAATAAACCCATAACTAATGGTCGAGTGACTAGGTGGCTCCTGCTATTGCAAGAGTTTAATATCACCGTTCTTGACTAACCTGGAAAGGATAATTTGGTAGCTGATTTTATTTCACGTATAAAAAATGAGGATGACAATATTCCCATAGATGATAGTTGCCCAAATGATCACCTTGTTTACCTTTCTTTAAATACCCCATGGTTTGCAGATATGGAAAACTATTTGGCTACTAGGAAGTTACCATCTCATTTGTCACCTCATGAAAATCATAGAATTATTACACAAAGTGCCAATTACTCTTGGGTTGGTCATGAACTTTTTCATACAGGTCCATATTTGATTATTCGTAGATGTGTCTGAGAAGATGAGATACCAGAAATCCTACAAAGTTGTCATGATGGACCATGTGGTGGTGATTTTTCTGACAAATGTACAACATATAAGGTGTTACATTCATGTTACTATTGGCCTAGCATTTTTAACGATGCTGCCAAGTATGTGAGGAGTTGTGATAGTTGTCAAAGGATATGAATACCTATGTCAACTGACAAAATGCCCTTGCATGCCCAAGTTATGTTATAACCTTTCGAGAAATGGGCCATTGACTTTGTAGGACCAATTTCACCCATGTCTCATAAAAAAAATTATATTTTGGTTTGTATAGATTATGCCACCAAGTGGGTAGAAGAAAAATCCCTATTCAGGGCTATAGAAAAATCCGTTGTCGAATTCATTTATGAAGACATCTTCACCTGCTTTGGTGTTCCTTGTGAAATTGTTACAGACCAGGGCACTCAATTCACTTCCAAGCTGATGAGAGAACTAATGGAGAAATATGGTATTAAGCACTACAAGTCTTCTCCATACCACCCACAAGCTAATGGTCAGGTAGAGTCCACAAACAAAGTTCTGGAAGCTATCTTAACCAAGACTGTTCAATTGCATCATCGATATTGGGCTGATAGGCTTCCAGAGGCTTTGTGGGCATATCGGACCACCTGGAGAAACACCACTGTGCATACCCCTTATGTGAAGAAATTTCAATACAAATTAAGTATTTCCTGTGATTCTCCCAATCTAACAATTATATGCCATTGTTA
>JASDQU010186851.1:3352-20569 GCA_032191745.1 Picea mariana | reverse complement strand
AAGTAATCTTTACATTCTGTACATTATCATACATATGAGCTCCAACTCATTGTGAGGCTACAACCTCTATATTGCAAGCTGCAACTTGCTGAGAGCACCAACTCTCTGTTTTCTCTAGCACCTACTAGAAGGAAGCACCCACTAGAAGGAAGCACCAACTCCCTAAGTGTTCCAACACCAACTGGATGGAAGCACCAACTTCTAGTCACATAGGCACCAACCTGTATAACAAAGAACAACAGTTCTCCCTTACACCACCCTGCCACCCTAGTTTCTCTGGCTGCAACTAGATGGAATCTACAAATCCCTATGTTCAAGCACCCACTTGAACCTCTGAGGACAACCGTCCTCCCTAGCACCTCCCTACCACCCTGGAATATAAATTTTTGCTAATGAAACTTATCACAGTGATACAATATTTATCATTGGCTTACCAGACTTATCACTATTCTACTACACTATGCTGCTCTATCTGCATCAGTGTCTTCTACACACTCCTTACGCTTTATGTTCTTTTGCCTTTTATGCTCTCTGCACCATGTCCCTTCAATGCACCATTCCCCTTCTGTAAATTTCTGATGCTATGCTCTATCTCGCTCTTCCCACCTCAATCACACTCAACAACCCCTACCATTTCTTCTTTGTTCAACATTCTTATAGTCTCTGTGCACCTTGTGCATGCAATCTGCTTCTTTCTCTTGCATGCTCTACACGCCCAGTCACCTCCACATCGGGGTGTTTTTTCCACTTCACTCTTCCACAGCTATCCCATCTCCTGTGTGCCACGTTGTCTCTCTTTGTTCTACATCTCCTGTTCATTGTCAGTGCTCTTCCTGATCATCATGGTAACTCTTCAGCTTCTCTGGCGGTTTCACCCACGTATCCATCATCATTGGGTGTTATCTCCAGATTCCTCAACTTCTCTAGCAGTTGAGATTCTTCATCTTCTCTGTCATAGACGAGCTCATCCTTTGGAATAAACCATCATTTGTTTCTAGCAGTTACACTGCGAAGTGCAACAGTAGCCCTTCGATCTTATTCAAATTCATCTGCACTATTGAATTGACTTCAGTGAATCTTGCGTTCATTTCTCCATTTCGCACTTTGGCCTTTCGACAATCCTATTGTGTGTCATCTCGAATCTCCCAGTCACGATCTCCGAAACTCTGAAAAAGGAGCTTGTCGCTTCAAGCTTTTCTCTACAGCTCTTCGACCATGTGACTACGAGAGGTGACCGAGCGCTTATCCATATAGTGCTTTCGCAATTTCTCTTTTCGACACTTTGGCATTCCTGTGGTGATGAGTTCTTGATGCTCCATGTCTCGGTATTTGAAGCTTTGAAATGGAGTTTGGTTGCACTAGCTCCCATCATTTTGGCATTTCGCATTTTGGCTTTTCGTGATTCTTGTGATGAAGAGTCTCGTCACTTGAATCTTCTAACTCCTAGTATCCGAAGCTCTGAAATGGAGTCGTATCAATGGTCCACACTCTAGATGATTCAACGGCCCAGATCTCTTCGTGATTTTGCACATCACGATTTTGACATTCTTGACGTGAGAGTTCTTGAAAACTCCACCTCCCGGTCTGCGAAACTCCAAAATGGAGTCAGCTCAACTTTTCAGCTTTTCGGACTTCGCAACTTCGAGATTCCTATCGTGAGAGTCCTTGACATCTCTAACTCCCGGTATCCGAACCTTCGGTATGGAGTCTTTGACATTTAGCGACTCCAGGTTTCGCGACTTCGAGACTCTTGTAGTAAGAGTTTTTGACATCCCCAACTCCGGTATCCAAAATCCTGGTATCCGAAATTGTCTCCTGCTTTCGAGATTTCGGCGTTTCACATTTCACGATTCCGGGACTCCTGTGGTGAAGTGTTTTGACACTTCAACTCCTAGTATCCGAAATTGTCCTCCTTCTTCCGGTATTTCGGCGTTTCACATTTCACGATTCTGGGACTCCTGATGATGAAGAGTCTTGACTCTTCCAACTCCCGGTATCTGAAACTCCGAAATGGAGTTATTTCCCGGTCTACGAAACTCTTCGTTTATGTGCCTATTTCAGGATTTCAGGGTTCCGGATTTCGCAACTCCGAGACTCCTTTGTTGAAGAGTCTCAACTCTTGACTTCTCAATATCCCGATATCCGAAACTCCGAAATGGATTTTATGCTTTTGATCTTTCCATGCAATTATTCCTGTGCTGCTGGTCTTCCTTGCCTACCTGTTTGCCATCAAATAAAAAAGCACACTCTTTCACTCTTCGTGCACCTCTACACTATCTCTTCTGAGCTTACGTTGTCCCTATTTTGTCATCGCTGCATACTCTGGTCTTTCCATCAATGACAAGGATACCTGCCTGTAAACATGCCAACAATGGCTTGGTTGCACAACTGAACAATGTTGTTCAAGTTTTTTATTTTCTCTCTCCAATAGGCATTCAACTGCTTTATCCGACTTGTAGAGGGGAGGTCCTCCTCTCTTCTCTTTATCTCTAACATGTTGGAAACTTTAATACCAAAGGGTACCACGATATCAAGGTAGAAACCTTCTTCATTTTTTAGGTCATCCTGTAGCTATTCAAAAAAGGCACATGTCCTCGAGCCAAAAGAAACAATGCTCTTTGAAATTTCCCAACTTTCTATAATTAGTTCCATTCTTTTCTTGATATTATTCTCCATATAGCTCCTGGATGATGTGAGTAAGCGTGAGGATCCTTTTATTTTGGTTGCGGGTGTGGTGGGTCCGAAAATTACCAAAGGGATCGAAAGAAATGGAAGAGGCATCAAAGTTTCTTCTAGTTCCTTAATCTTTTCCTTTAACTTTGTATTTTCTGCTTTGATATTGCCAATGGAATTGTCCAATACATCACCGATGGCTCTATGGATTATGGTGGGCCGCACCTCCTGGCTGGTGAATGTTAGGAAACATCTTCTCAATGTCATCTTTGAGCTCCATATATTCGAGGGAGAATATATTGATGTCACTTTCAATGCGATGCTCTTCTTCCTCTTGTACAATATTATTCATCTTCTTTCTCAGAGGAAGTTTATGGGAGCTTTCAATTTTTTCTGGAGGGGGGTTCTTGTCTTCTTCTCCACCTAAAATATCGTTGGTTATTTTTTTAGATGCATGGGCTTCTAGAGAACTTCTATGAGGTCTTGAAGTCTTGGGAGTAATAGTTAGGGACTGGGAATTCTTCTCACTACAACCTTTTCCTCTATGTTTGTACAATTAATTGGTACTGAGCATTGTCTCTAAGTCACCAACAATGTGTGTAGGATTTCGTAGGTTATTATCTTCTTATTCTCCTAGAACAATATGGATAGATGAACTACTAAAAACCATTGTTAACATATGTTCCAGAAACATTCCATTAGGGTCAAACCCTCTAATAGTTTTAGCGTACTTGGGATACAAGTTTTGGAAGTGGTTTGCGAATTCATCAATTTTGTTCATATTTTTGAATACAAAATCCCCAACTTTCCAAGGCAAAGGTATGAATTGCTTTTTTTGTTTTTCATGAAAAAAGTGCAGCCAAAAGTTATATTGCCTTACAAATTCTGTGACAAATATTATGTCAGATATATGGCATGGAAGAAAGGAAGTATTTTTCTTAGAACCGAAAATCGTGATAACGTTGTAATTTTTCATTTTCTCCAAAGTCCCATTTTTGTCCAGTAATTTACTTGCATAAGTGGAATTTCTTAGGGTGTCTTTTCCAAATAGAAATCCTTGAAGGACTGAAACAAAGTCATTGAAAACTTCATAAAAATGCAGGGAAGCTTTGTGCCTCCATAATGCTTGGTAGAAAAAGGTCATGGGGTCAAATTCACAATTCACCTTCTTGCATATAGACAATCTAGGGAAATGACAACAATGTGTTATCGCAAAAACCAAATAAGAAGACATAGATAATTTCTTATCCTTTTCATACTGCGACAATTGGGAAGAGATTTCAATGGAAATCAACTTCCCCCAATTGAAAATGGCCTGTTCCTTGAAAGTAAAATATAAAATGTAAAGAATGATATGGGAAATACTAGGAGTATTTTCTTGGCCCGTAACTATGGTAAATAACCACTAAATTTACCAGAATGGGTTCTTGAACAAGTTGACCTACAATCTGGTAATATCTTCAGGGATGGTCGCGAGATTCTCCAAGAATTTATGTAAGATATCTAGGCCATTGTATTTTTTTTTCAAGAACTCCCTACAATCTTCACCTTTGAAGGTGAGTGTTGGCTTTGAGAGTTTCAACATTTTATGGAACACTTGAGGCAAAAGAGAGATGGGAGAATGGTCTTGGAGTTGAATAATCCGCTGAATTAGTATATACTTATTAGCGTACCAGGAAACCAACTCCTTGTAGTCAAAAAATTCAGGAATGCAGCCTGCACGAGCAATTCTGGACATCTAAATTACTTTCTTCTTAGCAGAAGGGGATGAATAATAAGAGTACGCTCTAGACCACTTAAAGTTTTTGTCCTCTCATCCAAAAATGTTCAAAGTATCTCCGCAGAACTTTTTTCGAGCTCTTGCTTCCATAAGTTGACAAGAGCATTCTTTTGATCCAAATAATATTTTAAATGAGTGCTTGAGAAATATCCTCAAGCCCTTCTCCTATTAATTAAAATATTTACGAGACCTACATGAAGAGTCATTACCATTGAACCATACTAAATGCATATTTGGAAAATCCTAAAGGTGGCGGGGACAGACGAGATCAAATAGGATTTGGGATTTTTGTGAACCTGGGAACTCGGGAACCTGCGAACTCGTGACTGCAAAAGGTCGAAAATTGGCTAAGTATTTTGATTCGGTTGGATGGACTCAACATAGGAGGAATGAGATACTTGGGGGCTCGAAGTTTCTGATGGTCAAAATGTAGATCGTGGATCTTTTGGATGAAAAATGCATATCATGGAACATGGGATAGGAAAGCTTCACCCCAACCTGGGAACCTGTGAACCCGTCATTTTGAAGAAACGACTAAGTATAAAAAACTAGAAACAGAGAAAATAAGTAGAAAAAGGAAAAGGGGAAATTGGGTAAGTATAGAAGAGGGAAAATAAACGGACAAAAGAAGTTGGGAAAATAGAAAAGGGGAGGGAAATTTTAGAAGGAGGAATTGATCTCAACAAGAGGGTAACCCAAGGATATACCGTGAGGGAACTTGCACCAAGGTGTAAGTTTATTAAGAATGCCGCAAACTTAATTGATCCACCCTCTCTATATCAAACCCTTTTTCATATTGATGATGTTGGATTTCATCACCAACTAGCACATTCATTGTGAAAAGGTTTGATTGTTTGATTTTCTTCCTAGAATTTGTAGTGTGTGTTGTTTGTTTTCCATAGAAATCCCTTAGGGTTGAGTCTGTGTCTATGCCATCAGTTCCTAGAAGTAACAACAAAGGAACCCATTTTCCCAGGATATTATTTGTTTCTCCTTTTGTGGGACACATTGGTCCTCCTTATATCGCTACTTTGACTCTTCATGGACTCACTATTGGGTTACCAATCTTGTTTTTTTCCACCCCGGTGAACGTAAATGCTCCTAGTGCTTCGTTCATAAGTACTTCACTCAAGTACCATCAACCTCATGTCTATCCTCTACCTTCTTCTCCCATGGGAACTTCTTCCCAGTCTTCCTCTTCTCCTAGTGAAAGATTTGCAACTAGTAACAAGGTGGAGAAGAAGAAGAAGAAAAGGAAGATTAAGAAGAAGAAAAATAAGGTAGGAAGAAAGCTTCCAACTAATGCAAGATATGTTGGAAGAAATCAACTATATAGTGTTCATAATGCTATGAGTGTTGATAATGTTGACAAGTCTACCAAGACACATCCGAATCCCAAATTCCCTTGCAGGATTTGTAAGGGTGACCACCTTTTTAAGGATTTCCCTGGTATTCCCAAGGTGATAGAAGTGTGGTCTGAGGGTTATCAAACTGTGTCATCAACCATTGCAGGTCACTCTAGTGAAAAACCATCAATTAGTGATAATTAGGTTGGAAGTAAGAAAGGTAAAGTCAAATTTCCTTGCTTGTTATGTAAGGAGATGCACCGCAGTTACATATACCCTTGTATGGATGAGGCTTCACATATATTGGGAAATATTATTGATGTCCAACAAAAAATTTCATCTCCCAACCCACCATTAGTTGATGAACTGTTCAATTTGGTTCCATCATCGGTTAATCTGGTTGATCAAGTGATCCATCCGATTCCATCATCAGTTGAGCCGGCCAATCCAGGGATCGATTTGATTTCTCCTTTGATTGATCCCACTCTCCCCTTGGAGAGTGAAGTTAAAGTGGTCAATCCAATACCACCCTTGGTCAATCCCACTCCTCCTAAGAATAGTTATGATGTATCTTAGGTATTTCTTATTTATATATATTATTTTGGACAAGGGGGCACTTCACTCCTCCCAACAAAACCCCCTTCAAGTAATGACGCCATTCTTTTAGATTGGGGTGCACTATCAGAATCTCATCTCCCTTCTTATGTACCTTTACAAATCATTGTTCAAGTTTGTTGTATGGATGTTCCTCAGACTATTGGCAATGAAGGTGCATCCGTTAGTATTCTATCCTCCATTTCTTGGCAAGATTTAGGTTCTCCTCAGCTTGCACCGATGACTCAGAATCTGTTGGATTTTAACAGAAGGGCCAATCAACCTTTACGAATCCTTCCTCAACTTCCTGCTACTTTGGGAGGGAAAAAATTCTGTATTCATGTGATGGTAGTCTAGAAACCCTTGGATTTTAATTTGATCCTTAGTAGAGACTATGTTTATGTCATGAAGGCTCTTGTGTCCATGGTCTTTCGATTGATATCTTTGCCTCACAATGGAAACATAGTGACCATAGTCCAACTTTCATTTATTGGACCTCATACGATGTTCATCCATCCAACTTCCCTAAATGGTCCTTACATGCCAATGACATAATCCCTGCTGTAGGTTCATTATGTAGCAACATGTCCCATGCATTCAACTATGAATGAGAAGGACTCTCTCCCTTCTTCTGATTTAGATATAGTGTTTGACATGGTAATATCTTTGATAGGGCTATTACAACATATTATCCCTACCCTTATTGCATCCCTCGACATGTATTCCTTCCAAAGTATATTTCTTCAATCTAGTGAAGATCTCTTGGAAGCCATGACCTAGGTTTCTCCCTTGACATGTATTCCTTCCGAGCATTTTCCTCTTGGAAGCCATGATCAAGTTGATCCGGATTATTTTCGGCACGAAATGAGAGCGGAGATATAATAAAGAAATGTATAGAGATATCTAAGATATCCAATAATATAATAGAAATGTATCAGAGATGCAACCATAAATACAAAGATACAGTAATACACAATTTTCTCTTAATGAGCGAAATGTACAAAGACCGTAAAAATAGAGAGTGAAATACTTGCTAGAATGGTGGAAGCTTATTTATCATAAGAGATGTGATGGATACTCTCATTCACAAGAAGATGATGTTAAAATGAGGCTCCAAAGGCATTTATAACATAAAGAAAATCCAAAATCCTAACCCCGGAAGATGAAAAGACAACAGTTTTGTGGACCCCATTTTGGGTAGTTTGGTGTATCAACTTCTGAGGGGCATAACTTTGGGATACGATCTTTGTTTGGGGTGCATGATAGCACATGGAACGGTATCATAGAGGAGATTCATTTAGGGGGATCAATAAGAGCCTTTGGATATCATTGAGAATCTTGATCCCAAAACACCTTCATTTAGGCCCTCAAAATGGCCCCAGAAGTTTAAAAACTGCTAAATATAGTAAATTACCAAAATTTATAGAAAATTGTTTTGAGCCAGTTATAAAAGGTGGGTGAACACTGATATCCACTTGGATCAATTCTCCCTCCTTAGGAATCAATGGTCTCCATTGTGTTGATTTCTCGGGGGAGAGGGAAAAACGTTTGTTGAATCTTCATCTTGATGAGTTGCTTCCTTTGTTGGAGAAGTTGTGCTGCTTAGCTTGTTGAAGGTTGTCATGAACCTGTGGCTGGAAGGGTTGGACATTTTTAACAAATCTGGCTACATGAGATGCCTGTGTGCAGAAGGAATCTTCACACTTTGTTGCAATCTTGTCGACCTGCATCTGTTGGATATAAGGTGCTTGGGTCGAGGCTGTAGTATCCTTATGTTCACCTTTTGAACAAATTGTGAAGAAGCTGAATTTTTTAGTATGAGATACTACCTTGCGAAACTATTTAGGTAGAAAAATAGTCAAAACTACCTCTGGTATTTTCTAGAGATGACCCCCCAGAGAAATAATGACACTACGGATTCGAGACTCATAAACAACATGGCACTTCCACATATATGGTTGGAACAAGAGGACATCACAGACATCCAGTGGGGAAACATCACATAATACCTCATCCTTGAAGGGGTGGATGTCATATGAAAATCAACACTGTTGGCTGACACATATATCATGTTCCTAGCGAAGCCACCCGATGTTGTATGGTTGTGGGTGTGGTGTTGTTGACAATCCCAACTGTTTGACGACCTCTATTGAGATGAGGTTCTTCTCGCTTCCGCTATCAACAATAAAATGCAGTGGGTTCCCCTTCATCCACATCTGTGAATAAAAAAGGTAGACCCCCTCTTCAAGATATGTTGGTTCTTCTGGTTGAATTATTACATTTGCGACAATAGCAGTGGGGTCTGCGTCAATGATCTTTCTTTTACCAGTATTTTCATAATCATATTCTAAATCAGGGGTCGACTCCTTTTCTTTGATCTCAGCCACCAATGACTATTTTGAGTGACATTCATCGGTGTTGTGCCAGGTGATTTTGTGGAAATCAAACCATTTCCCAGTGTCGTTCTTTGTCTTCCCGTGACCCTTCTTTTCATGTGGCTTGGAATGATTTTCGGGAGACTTTTTTTTAGGGTCGTCTTTATCATACTTTAGCTTTTGAATATTTGTAGACACAAACTCCCATTTGTTCTAGTAATTAAATTTCTATTTGATTTTAAGAGCATATTGATAAGAAACACCGAGTGATGAGATGTCTAGAAAATCCATTTCAGTTTGGATGTATCTGTGTAGAGCCCCATGGTATTTCAAAACCAAACGTCATTCAAATTATTTGATACCCAGCTTTGTGCGCAAGGTATGGAAGGTATTAGTGAACTCTGGAACTTTTTCACCCCTCTCTTTTTGTAGTGTGGTCCATCTCATGTACTGGTCCTCATAGTTTCCAACAGGGTAATATTGTTCCTTTACCACATCCACAAAAACATCCCAAGTGGTCTTAGCCCCATATATTCCAGACTCCTCTGTGGAAATTTTCTCCCAGTAAGTTTCCCACCAATGTTTGACATGGGGGATATCATTAAGGAGTATGAAGGTGATCTTTTCCATGTCGAAAATATTCTGAACAGAGAAATAACCTTCTAGCAGATTTAACCATTTTTCTAAGGCATCCGCATCTATCTGTCCTTCAAATATGAGAATATCAAAATTAACTTGTGCCTTGAAAGGAGAGGTAATTCCAAAGTGGCCATTTGATGAATACATTCATGTTGTTATCAACAAACGTTGAAGGATTTAGGAAAAATTCTCCATCATTTAGTTCCTCTGTCGCGTGAGAGCTTGCTCAAGCAACAGTTTAATAGAATCGTCTTCTCTGTCATTTTTATTTTATTCCTCCATGGAGGGTTTCTTAGACGTGCGAGAGTGATTTTCTTCAAGAGAGATAATATTGAGACCCAACTTGCTATAATCATACCTCGTTGGGGACATGCATTGAAAAATGATCAAGAGAAGCCTTCTCTGATACCATTGATCAGGATTATTTTCGGCATGAAATGAGAGCGAAGATATAATAAAGAAATATACAGAGATATCTTGGATATCCAATAATATAACATAAATGTATCAGATATGAAACCATAAACACAAAGATACATTAATACACAATTTTCTATTAATGAGTGAAAATGTACAAAGACTATAAAAATATAGAGTGAAAGACTCACTAGAACGGTGGAAACTTATCTCTGAGAAGAGATGTGATGAATACTCTCATTCACAAGAAGATGTTCAAATGAGGCTCCAAAGACCTTTTTAACATAAATAAAATCCAAAACCCTAACCTCAGAAGATGAAAAGAAAACAATTTTGTGGACCCCGTTTTGGGTAGTTTGGTGTATCAACTTCCCAGGGGCATAACTTTGGCATACGATCTTCGTTTGGGGCGCACAATAGCTCGTTGGAAAGGTATCATCAAGAAAATTCATTTAGGGGGATCAATTAGAGGCTCTAACTATCATTTAGAAGCTCTATCCCAAAAAACCTTCATTTAGGCCCTCAAAATGGCCCTGGAAGTTAAAAACTTCTAAAAATAGTAAATTACCAAAATTGCCAGAAAATTGTTTTGAGCCACTTGGAAAAGGTGGGTGGCCATTGATATTCACTTGGATCACATGTATAGGTTTAGAGCATATTTTGTTTGTTTATTTGAATCTTGTTAAAAAATTAAACCAGGAATGCCCATAGTTTATTTGTTGATTTCAAGCTTGGTAAAAATTAAAACCAAGTTCAAGCAGAGTTCCCTTTTCTATTTCAAGCTCATTCAAAAATAAAACAGAGGACCTCAAGAATAGTTTTTTCTAGTTTCAATCTTGTGTAAAAATGAAACATACCTTGCGAGCACATGTTTCTTCGTTATGACAATCTTGTCAAAAAATGAAACAAAGGTATGGGAATCGAACCCAAAGGTCATGAAAAAAGTTCTTTTCCTATGTCAAGCTCGTTAAAAAATGAAGCATTTGCCTCTGCCATTGAGTCGATTATTTTTATATATCTCATAAATATTGAGTCAATTCTTTCGCCAGATCTCGTAAATGTTGAGTTGACAAGTCTTTTGCTAGATATCATAACCTTCATTTCATCCACTTGTGTCAGTTGATTCTCTTTCTTCCTCCAATGAACATTTTCCTATTAGTAACCAGGTGTGTTTTGGGTATAAAAATTGTAGTTAGGAGAAGAGTTGGTGGATGAAACAAAGCTTAGGGGGCATATCTCCGACCTCGAGACATCATTCTAGAGAAAGGCCACTAGATTCCATCACGCAGCTAGGGGAAAAGTACCAACTATCCATGGGTCCCTTCTGAAAGCTTTGGACATTACATTGGGAAGTTTCGATCTCAGTATTTGTTCTTTCTCGTGCTCTTTAATACATGATAATAGGTTATCGAGTACACTTTTATCTCTTTTTCGGACTCATAAAAGATGTACAAAAAAGGAACTCTTTGGAGTCTCCTTTAAGATCTTTTTAGACTCCCTAAACATGAAAAAAATATCGAGTGATCTTGCTTCCTTTCACACTCATTAAAAGGTTTAAAAGGGCATCTTTTGAGTGGTAGTTTATCTCTTTTTCGACCTTGTGAGACTGATTATGAAAAAGAACTACTCTAATCAAGCATGATTAGAAGAGTTCTCCCTTGTATTGTTTTACACTTTTTTTGGGCTAGGGAGACTAAATTTACAAAAAAGTCATCTCACAAAGTTTCCTTTAAGTTCTTTTCAGACTCTCTAAAATTGAAAAACCATTGAGTTTATCTTCTTTGGGCTCATAAAATATGCATTTAAGGACCTATGTGAGTCCAATATCCAAGACCCATATAAGATCAAACCCCTCCTTCCTCGGGTTCGTTAAACATATGTCGAGGGACTCATCCAAAGGATGAGATATAACAAGCATCTATTATCCTCCTGAAGCTCATTAATAAAGAAAGAGGTACTCATCTATCTGGATGGGGGAAAATTGAAGGAAGTGGGTCAAGGTTTTTGGAATCCTTTATGGCATCTATCGTCACCCTTGAACATGATACTTGTTTGTGTCTCATCTTACAATTGGGTAATATGCTTGTCTCTAAGTCATACCAATTCCATGTGTCATTATACTTTTTCATTCCAGTGGAAGAGTGCTCTTATTGTTGTCACATTATGTTCTTGGTACTCATCGAGTCAATGTTGCGAAGTCATTTTTCGTGCTTCATAATGTTCAAGGGAAGTTTCACTTAAAACCATCCATCTGCAGTATTACCATTTTCCATTTCTTGTGTCAATGCATACTCATTCTATTCACCATCTCATATCAGTTTCCTGTGTCGGTTTCATGTTGATGATGGGGGATACATCAAGTCCCTCCTTTGACAAGCCTTTTCCAGTCGACTTCAACAAATTATCTGGGAATTATACTTAGAAACCAGTTAGTACCTTGGGGCCTACTTGCCTCAATGACAGTTTTCCTCACTTTCAACAATAGGTTTACATCATTTACCTCTGATTAGATGATTCCACAACTTTTTGACCTCATCTCATTTATTCACATTCCTTGTAATTTACTAGGGTACCTTGGGAATCATTATCATCATTAGTGATTTCCCTCTCACTTGTTAATGGTTTACATCAATGATTGGTAATGAATCGGTTTCTACCATGTTCAACATCAAATCATCTATTCACATGGATATATGTGTACCACATCATGATCAAGACGAAGACCCTGGTTCGGGCACTCACTCTATTATGTGATTTTCCTAGGCTACGATGGATATCGTTTGAGCATGTAAAATATTTCAATGCAATCACCATTCTCGCAATCTTACTGATATATATATTGTCACACAGATTCACATTATATTGATTCGTGGTTATGTTTTGTCATCTCATAGCTCCATTGTGTGTTTTTTGTGGCTACAATTAGTTCATGTCATGGAGGTATGGATCCACATTATATCTTTGGTTTCCATATCCTTAGTCAGTGTTTTCATGGATCTTCAGTGTATTGGTTAGCGACCATGATTTGAGTCATCTCGTATTTTGAGAATAGGTATGCATGCCTTGGAAATGGAACATACTTGTATACTGACAGATGATTATTTTCATCTTCTGCCAGGCTCTCTGACTCCAACACCATTGCATTGAAGAATTTATAAAGTGTTTCGACTATTATTTTCCCTTTTGAACTCACATTTCAGGGGGCATGTGTTACACACAAAAATGTCACACTTGAGTTTCGCATCCTAAGTGTCGCAAGTGTTGCAAAGTGATGTATGCATTGTCGCAAGTGTCATATGCACCTTATCTATTGTCACATTCACTTTGTCGAGTGTCACAACACCTTGACACCATGAAAGAACATTTTTCACAATCCCTAGTCAATGTCGAGGAGAAATATATCATATGAAGGTCAAAATACTATGTGCACATAAATTATTCATTATTATTCATAAAAAGGAAATTAATTTAGTGTGACAATCTACTGCATATTTAGTTTCCTAATATCAAGGAGAGGTTGAGAATCTCATGGATGGTTGAGATATTTTCTCAAACCAAAATCCTAATTTGGTGTATCTTCAGAGATATTTCCTCAAAATCATTGAGATATATTTTGTCCCTAAAATCCTTTAGAGATATTTTCTCCCTAAAAGTCTTGGAGATCCCATTTAGTGGATCTAGTGAATGATATTTTCCATGGTGGTTAAGCCTCCAAATCCTATATAATGAGGGATTTCCATGGTGAATGGAGGAATATTTGAGGTACCAAACATTTGATCATGGGAAAAGAATTCAACGTTTTGATTTCAAGATTTGTAAAAAGGGGATGGAAAAGGAGATCTCAAATAGGATGTTGCTACATCAATCGTGGTCTGTGAGTATCTCTTTTTTGATTTCCAATTAATATATACTTAGGCTTTTTCCTTTCAAGTTTATGTCTTGTTACATTTGCTTGTCTATTGTTTCTATAATCTTCGTAGATAAACTTGTCTTATAAAATCTAGTAGAGTAGGAGATAATTGTTTTCTTTTGTTGTCCATTGCAAATATTAATTTTCACCAGGTAGTTTGAAGATCAATCTCAAGGATTGGAAGAAGCAAGGACAAACGTTGAAATGGGTTCAACATATCCTTTCTCCCCTTCTCATTTTTATGGGTTAAGGTAAGTTTAAAGGGATGTTAGTGTCCACTTTTATTATTTATGTCTTGGTATAGGGGTCTAGTAATCCAAGGGAAGTTTCACATATCTTCAGGGGGGACATTCTGTAACAACTATTGCACTTAATGGTGCACACATGTTGGAATAATATGTGCACACGAATTCCCTCAACAAGAAACATAGATCCTCACACCATCTTACACCATTTGTTATAGAAAACAACCTACAAACCTATACATGATTAAGTTTTCTTAATGATGGTAGGTTATGTTATAGACCCTAAATGTGAAAAAATCCATTGATTCCCTTCATTCTACCATCAAGTAATATGATCAAGACTCTACCACAACCAACTATGTCGAGAGGAGATTCATCACCAAGGTATACCAACCCACCATGATATTTATCATACACTAAAAACCAATGTTCATGGGAATTCATATGGAAGGCAGCTCCAGAGTATATCAACCATGCACTTTGTGAAATATGGGTTTCCAAAGAAGAAAAAAATATATATCTCCACCATCCTCTTGAGAAGAGTTTTAGACTCATCACTAGAATCATTATTTTCCTTCTTATTCTTCTTTTTCTCTTCCTTGTAGTCTCTTATAAAATGCTCAAACTTGTCATAATTCCAACATTTTCCCTTGGACTTTATAGGAGACTTATGTCTCTCATGGGATTTTGATCTATCCTTTTCTCTCTTCTTTCCTTTCTCCTTTGATCTTCCATGAACATGCATAGCCTCAATGGTGGATTCAAAATAGTTTTTTCTAAAATCCTCTAAGAGTAAAGAATCCATGACATCATCAAACACTAATGTCTTTATAGTCCTTTCAATATCCATTACAAGGTTGTCCCATGAAATTGGAAAATAACACAAAAGGGTCATACAATGGGTCTCGTCATACATCTTCACTCCAACTAAGATCAATTGGGTCACAATAGTATTAAATGCATCAAGGTGATCAACAACATAATCACCATCACATATTGTCAAGGAAAACAACTTTTCCCATAGAAAATGTTTATTAACCAACAATTTATCCCAATGCAAATACCCCAACTTCTTCCAGAGAGTTTTTGTATTTTTTTTCTTCAGAAACACTTAATAATACCAAATCAAACAAATCGAACCTAACAATGCTTCTTTCCTTTCTCTCAAACACCACCATTCTTCATCTTTCATACCAATGGGTTTGTTTCTAGATATTGAAACCCATATATTTCGATCTATGAGATGGTTCTCCACCTTGAGATTTTGTAGCTCAAAGTTAGTGTTGTTAGAATTCTCCATTTGTAATCTCGATGTGCTAGCCATTCAGTTGCAACCATATTTCCTTTTGTGAAAGATCCCACTCAAACTAATATTAGATCAAAAAACCTTGTGCCTAACACCTTGCATCATAAGTGATTAGGATCTAATATCAAATGAAAGGAAGTAGAGGTGCATAATATACTTACCACACTAACAAATGAAAGAAGAATGTGCCAAAAAGAATTAAGCAAATAGTTGCAGATGATGAGATGAAAATAAATGAAAGAAATGACGACCCATTATGTAATGAATTCCTGGGGAAAACCCTTCACAAAGAAAGACACCACACTCTAAAGCATGCTTATTGTATTATTCAACAACTAAATGGTTATAATACATACCAAAGTATTCATTCTCTCAACAAAATAGTTTAGTAGTAGCATAAGGATTTTTGAGAAATTCTCAGAGCATAACTTTAAGTTAAAACTCACATTTTCTATTCTCCTCCAAACCTACCACTTGATAAATAGGAATAACAATATGATAAATGCTTTATAGCATTTCAATTCTACATGATAGAAACCAAAAATGATTAAATGGCCAACTATTGTTGCTTAGTGTTCATTTCCTGCTAGTGATATGCATCTATTCCCTCCCACTACTCATTAAATATTCCCTTCTAGTGCTCAACATTTATTCCCTACTATTTCTCAACAACCCTTACATACTCCACTATGAGACAAGGTGCATGATACACCTATCTCAACAATAAGAAGACCCATATTGTACGCTAGCAATCAATGTTCTATAAGTCGTTCCAAATTATAACTCATTTCCCTTAATGGTTGAGACACATTAACTAATTATAAGCATAGCTAAGTAAAAATGACATTAACCATACTTACTCCTAATCACATCTACCTTCATTTTGAAATTCTAAATTGTGTCTTTTCTCATTTCTATCCATATGATTTCCTTATTGCCCCCACTCATAACTATGTTCTATAAATCCTCTTTTTTTTATCATCGTGAACTCGTGGTGGATGTTTATAATATCCCAAATTTTATAAACATGTTTAAATTGGATTTCATAATTATTTACCTAATTCTCTTCATCTTTACAATTTTATCAATTTGTTCAATGGAAAAAATTGATTGCATGAATATTTAAGAATAGTGTATATTTTCCAGCTCCAATTTGTTTGAAACCATTACCTATATTTGCGTTGATTTTTTTTTTCATACTATTCTATCTATGAGATCCCCTTTGTAATATTCTCCCATCAAATATTTAGTTTATATAATTTCTTTCCATATTTGACTAATCGTGCTATTGATACCATATTCATATTAGGTTACTTAATAACATCCTATTCAAATTCTACATACTATAAAGGAGTAAACGAGTGAATCTTTTAATATTTAGAATGATTTCCATGATATCGATACCATATGCTATTCAATGGAAAGGCAGACATGTATCCTTTCCATATTTTTGGTTATTTTTGGGAGATGTTAAAGTGAAAATAGATACAGTATGCAGAACTTATTTTAATATTGTTATTCTTCTAGTTAAATTATTTTCAAGGGATGCTAAATTGAAAAGAGATATAGTATAACTATATGTATAACTTATTTTAATATTGATATTTTTCTAGCTAAATCATTTTCAAGGGCATGTTAAATTGAAAATAAATATAGTATAAGGATATGCAAAACTTATTTTAATATTGTTATTCTCTAAAATATAGATGATGAAGAAGATGATGATGATTAACGTCCACTAAGACCTAATTGGTCTATTGGGCCTTAAGAGGGTAAGTGATTACTTGTGATCCTTTAAAATTTTGTTTCTGTGCTCGAAAAGCATTAAGAGAAGCTTTCCAAGATCACCATATTTTTGTTGAGCTAAGAGGTTAGGAAGGTTGGTAGTGTGATCAATATTTTGAAAATGAGATCTAATATGGGTATAGGCTA
>JASDQU010186850.1:18677-28735 GCA_032191745.1 Picea mariana | reverse complement strand
GTGGGGGGTGGTGGGTATTCAGGCCATCCTAGAGTTTTTAATGGATTATCATTTACGTAGTACTTGTATGACATTCAGTTTACTGATAGGTGAGAGAGAGAATTAATAACCTAAGGCAGCAAACAAATTATGGAAAACCAGATGATTAGAAGCTATTAATTTTGTGAGTGGTTGAATGCAGTCTAATTATCAATGTAAACTAGCATGAAATATGTATCCAAAATAGCAAGGGAAGTTGAATGCTGAAGCCCAAATATTCTAGCTTCAACCTTGAGTAGAAAGTTAATAAATGAATATTGCTAATTGATAGCTCAAAATCGAGCCATTATTTAATTAAGCTCCGAAAGCAATCCATCTAATGGTTAACCCCTGTATAGGGAGATCACCATATTTATAAACCTGCATCTTGTTAAATTTTTAGTACATGGTACAGAACTCTGCAATCCTAGAATCAATTCCTACAGCTAACAAGTGAAGATTAGGAAACACCTATCAAAATAATGAATCTAAACAAAGCACTGTAAGGAAAACTTAAGAGTGCAGATACTGCATATCACAGAGTTAGATCAAACAGGCAAAAAACTGAAAGAAAAGAGAAGTTACACAGCTTGGTATCACAAATAAGCTTCTCACTTGAAAACCACAYGATCACACACTAGCGSAATCACTTAATTAYCCTAGCTCACTTTAGCAGAATCCCTTTACTAAGACTGAATGAACTACTACATCTGCTGATGTAACACACAGTCTGTTCGCACAAAATCAAAACTTATGCTCCAACTCATATAAAATACACCAGAAAGATCAGCTACAAGACAAYAATCTCTGCTGCTAATAGTTGCTGCAAATCACACTGACTTCTCTTCCCTATATCTAACTAGTGTGCCTTCCTCTCCTTTATATATGATGAGGAAGAGGTTACAAAACATGCTAAAAAATGCTCAAGAGCAGTGCACCTCACATGCTTATGCATGCAGTGTAAATACCAGAGTAACTGCGAGGGAATCTCTCCCAGAATAGTGTGCCACATGCAAGAGGKAATCTCTTCCAGAATAGTTTACCATGCATGCGTTCCAGAATAGTTTGCCATTGGTTGCATATTACTTTCTCAAAAGGCATATTAACAGTGTCCGTCTTCTACTCTTGCACTATAGATTGTATGAGCTGGACCTTATCAGGTAATGCTCATCTTGGTTTTCTAGCCGACAGTCTTATGTAGGTTGAATTGTTGTCACTCTGGATTGATATGTTCTTTTTATAAAATCCTTTTTGCTTTTCGGGGTCCGGAGGATTCAGGTTGCTCTAGAATTTTTTATGGATTGTCATTTAGGTAGTAGGTGGACGGCATTCAGTTTACTGGTAGGTTTGTGATTTCTCATTTTGCCAGTCATTTACCTCTTTCCAAAATCTTCAAACTCTAATCAAAGAAATTGAAAATTGAAATTAATGTACAGTGAAGATGTTAAATCTTCTGCACATGGTCCACAACTTTTCACTCATAGAATCACAAGTCAAACTGACAAAAAATGAAATTCAGGACGGCATACTAGAAATCTGTAGCAGCAATCACATTCCTTGCTATTATCTATGGAAAAGACAAATTGCACAGCTCACAATCTTCTAACTCAAAAACTATACTATCACAGACTAGTAGAATCACTCTTCTACCATAGCTCACTCTCTAGCAGAATCCTTGAACTAATACTGAATGAACAACATCTGATTTAACACACAATGTGCCCACACAAAAGCTAAATTTCATGCTCTAACTCATCTAAAATACGCTGGAAAGAACAGCTACAACACATCAATCTCTGTTTCTAACACTTGCTGCAGATCACACTGACTTCTCTTCTCTGTTCCAGTGTCCTCCTCTCCTTTATATAAGATGAAGAAGAGAAGGTTACAAAACAGGCTAAGAATAGCCTCAAGAGTGGTGTACTTCATGTTGATATTTTGATGTAACTACGGAATATATTCTTTTGTATTTGTATTGGTCAAACCTTGAGAAGGTTATTGTAATCTTATTGTATAAATCGGTTCAAAAGAAATTATTATTTTATTGTTATCCTTATTGTAAAAGTCAAAACAGCCCCTCTTAGGGTTGTGTCTTTTCGGGAATCAATTATGTGATAGAGGTCAAGTTCCTTTCATTTGCACACACACAAAACTCGCCTTCTCTTGTGTATTTGGAGCATAGCAAGGAAGGTCTAGCATAGGAGGTCTTGGTTTCTTGGTCTTTGGTATCTTGGTCTTGGTCTATTTGTGGAGAGCTCTAACGTGACATTGTACTAGTTGAAGGAATCTATACTGAAGAATTGGTGGCTGGGTTTTCTCCCCCACGAGGGTTTCCCCGGATATATCTTGTGTTCTGTGATTGCTTATATTTCAGTGATCCTATTACATGCAATTGTTAATGAATGTTAAAGAAGATAACTGTAACTTCTAAAATTCTAACATGGTATCAGAACAGGTCTGAATAGAAGACAAAAGGAGCTGTTTTTCTTGATAAGAGTGGTTGCCAGACAAGACAAGACCACCAGCAAGTGCGCCCTAGTGGAGCCCATCTTTTCCCTGGATCAGATCTTCAGAATCCATAATTTGTGATTTAGGGGTAGGATGACTATCGAAACCAAGATTGATGAGAAGTTGGAGGGAGCTGACAACTTTAGAGCCTGGAGGTACAGAGTATCCTTCCTCCTAGAAGAACATGATCTAGAGAAGTTCACTAAAGAAGAGGTTTCAGAACTAGAGGGAGATGAGGCTAAAGCAAAGCACAAGAAGGATATGGTCAAAGCAAAGAGGGTTATTGCAGACTTCTAGATGGTTGACTTCCAGCTAAAATTGGATCCATCTAGAAAGAATGGCATATTTGTTGGTTACAGTGACACATCGAAGGCATACATGATATATTTTCCTAGTCATTGGAAATTTGAGATTAGCTGAGATGTCACCTTCGATGAGAGTGCAACTTTTAGCAAATCAAAACATGATTGTGCAAAAGAGGTTCACGAGGAGGAGAATGAAGTTACTAGAGTTCCAGAGGCAGAAGTAGTTGAACCGGAGGAAGTCATTCATGTGGATAATGACATGGTAGAACTTTAGAGTCCAACAGAGATGCCTTCTCGCAAGAGAAAACCAGCGTGGGCATAGAAACTCATCAGAGATGCAGAAAGATATGGTGCCCCAAAAAATTATCTTAGGGAAAGTAAGAAGCCGAAACTGTATTCCAGCTATGATGTTTGTGTGATATCATGGATGCAGAACCGTCCAATTATGAAGAGGCTGCAGAAAAGAGGGTATGGAAGAATGCCATTGGGGAGGAATATCAGTCCATAGTAAAGAATGATGTCTGGGATGTGGTACCCAGACCGAAGGAGAAATCAATAGTAAGTTCAAAATGGATCTACAAGATGAAACATGTAGCTGATGGCAGCATTGAAAAGTATAAGGCTAGATTTGTGACTCAAGGATTTTCTCAGAAGGAGGGCATTGACTATGAGGAGACATTTGCTCCTGTGGCGAGATATACCTCGATCAGTACTATACTTTCGTTGGCCGCAGTAATGAAATGGAAGGGGCATTAGATGGATGTGAAGACAACCTTCTTGAATGGTGAAATAAAAGAGGAAGTATATGTGGAGCAACCACAAGGATTCGAGGTACATGACAGGGAGACACGTGTGTGCAGATTGAAGAAGGCTTTATATGGATTTGCATGGTATGGCAGGATCGACAATTTTCTGACGAGCTGAGGATTTACAAAGAGCAATGCTAATCCTAACCTTTACTTTAAGGTTGTGGATGATGGTCCGATAATACTATTGTCGTATGTGGATGACCTGTTCCTGACAGGTGTGGAAAAGCTCATCTCAGAGTCTAAGAGAAAACTGCCCGCTGAGTTTGAGACAAAATATCTCGGGTTGATGCATTACTTTTTGGGTCTCGAGGTATGACAGAGACAGGATGAGATCTTTCTGAATCAAGGGAAGTATGCAGTGGAAATCCGGAAGAGGTTTGGGATGTTGGATTGCAAGGCAATAGCTACACATATGGTATCAAATGTGAAGTTGCTGCAAGATGCAACTTCAAAGATTGTTGGTGTTACTTTATACAGGTAGATGGTGGGTTTGTTGATGTACTTGACGAACAAGAGACCATATATATGTTTTGTTGTGAACACCATGAGTCAGTATATGGAGCAGCCCAGGCAGGTTCATTTGGTTGCAACAACACATGTGATGAGGTACCTTAAGGGTACATTGGATTATGGTCTTAGGTATGTGATAGACCATGAGTTCGGGTTATATGGATATTCGGATTCAGATTGTGTTGACAGTATTCCTGATCGGAAGAGTACTTCGACATATTGCTTCAGTCTAGGCTCCAGTATGGTTTCGTGGAGCAGTTAGAAGCAGTCATGTGTAGCACTTAGTACGACTGAGGATGAATATGTGGCAGCATGTGCATAGTTGGAGCAACCAGGGAAACTAACACATCTTTAGTGGTAGCTGAATGATTTACTTGAGGCATGCAATTTTCTGTATGGAAAGGGAGTTTGGAACTTCAATTCGTTCTTTTTGGGAAGAAGAAGAAAATTGTTTATATTAACACATTATGAAGGGTTATGCTCGGGTAGTTGAGGGTTTGTTTCCATCACTTAGTGGTCAAGACAGATCACTAGATATCCCATGCATGGAGAGGACATGTCAGATGTGCCATTTTCATGAGATTGAGACGAAGGAACTCTTTGTCTTTAGATTTCCCATTTATTATGAGAACCAAAGGCGATGTGAGTACCTGTTTTGTTATATTCTATAGGGTCTCTTGCCAACTTATATTAGCAAGTRGAAAAAATGTTTCCCCTTGACTAGTTGAGGGTTTGTTCCAACCACTTAGTGGTTGGGAGAGATCACCACTTCTTGTAGAGATGGAGACGATATGTTAGCGATGCCTTTTTTAGGTGATTGAGATAGAGGAACACTTMGTGTTCAGATTTCCCAATTGTTATGAGACTTGGGGAAGATGTTAATGTTTGCTTGATGATTCTAGAGGGTTTGTTGCTACCTTATCTTGATAATAGATGTATAGTGTTAGTTTTTTAGTTTCTTCAAGCATGTTCTCCTATGTTTAGAGGTTTTCTATTTTAGTTGTACTATTTATAGAGTAGAGTTCACTGGTTGACTAGTGATTAGTCATTAGTGGGTTATTTGCATTTAAATAATGAGTTGAGTGCTTGGCATGTGTTCACCATATGGAGGAGTGCATTTGGGATATGGCCACCACATGGAGGAGTGTGCTTAACATGTGTGTACTTATTCTTGGCACATGTGGGGTGCCTTACTTGAGGAGTTAATAGAGGAATGGACTTGGCACATGTTGGTGTGTGGCCACCACATGGAGGAGTGTGCTTGGTGTGCATTGGCATGTGTCTACCTATTCTTGGCACATGTYGGGCACATTACTTAAAGAGTTGCACCTTTCTATTCTCGGAAATTTTWTATGCATGGACTCTGCTCTTCTCTTTTAAAAGAGATGGAGTGTGTTGTTGAGTCCACAACACACCCTAAATTTTTTTTGCAACTTTGGGTACCACTTTTCTTTMAATTTTTATTCATCCTGAAGATAGATTATGCATCTTAGTTTTGATRGATTTTTTGTGTATTAGTGAGTCTTTTAATTCATCCCTTTTGTCTCAAGAAAAACCAAAATTTAAGTCCTATGGCCTTGTTGAAATTGAGTTTTCTACTGATATTGGCAAGTTATAAGCACTTTCAGTGGCAGTGAAAATTCATTTTCGGTGCCGACGTGAAAGTAAAATTTTACRTCAAAGACAAAATGGAAAAGAGGCATTGATGGAAAGTGTTGCTCAAAGTTAAATTCTTCACCGATCATTAGCCAATTGGGTAAGCTTCAGGACCCAAAATCAAAATTTTCAATGACGAGCGCTCATTGGCAGTTACTTTTCACTTTAGCAAAAATATAAAATGTAAAAGGGTAGTAATCACAAAGTGAAATTTTGCGCCGATAATGCTCATCGTTGCGAGTTTTCACTTTTGTTCTTCATAGTTTTAAAGCCATCCGATGACTTCATTTTACACAAACTTTGATGATCCATACGATTGCTCGCCCTATGGAGCTTTCCATCGTTGCATTTCTAAAGCTCACCCAAACACAAAAGTGAAGGCCGACTATCAATAACGAATCTAGATAGCTGTCGATAGCCATTAATTCACTTATTTGGTCAATGCACTGTCTGATTGTCATTAAATTTCAAAGATATGTAGAATCCAATTGGGTTTGATTGTGATTTGGCAATTATGGCTTTAGATTGATTCGATTTTGTTATAAATGTTTGAGCATTTGCCACTGTTTGGCTCACTGAAGTTGGAATTTGAATTCTGTGAGTGAGGATTGAGCTCTGTGAGTGAGAGTTAGATGCTGTGAGTTTCAGTTAGTGGGAATTGATAGTAGAGAGATGGGATAGTTTGACAGGCAGGTGTGATTTCGTCTGAGCAGCTGTGTGCTCGGTTTTGTGCTTCCTCCAAGCTTTGTGTGCTGTGGAATTGATTTCTCTAACTGAGCTTGACTGGGCATTTTCTTTCAATTGTTTCCTTTACAGAGCATTTGCGGTTCATCATTTCAGGTATGCTCATTTGCGGTTCTTCATTTCCTATGCTATAACGAATTAGGACTGTTGGATATTGTTGACTATCTTGTGAAAATGAATGTGGGGTTCCAATTTCTCCGCGAACCTATTCTCAATTTTGTATGCAAAATTGATCTTAGATTGATATTTCATTTCGGAATTTGGTGTAATTGCTGTAAAGGTCARTGTTGTTATGAATGAATAAGGTGTTGCCTTTTACTCTCTTCCTGTGTTTCATTTCATTCAAGGTAAAATGCCTCCAAGGAGGACTCTTTCTAGAACACCTAAAAAGTTCCCGAAGGGGAAGAAACCCATGGGACCAATAGAGACTTCTTAGCAGACACCTGTCAAAATAGACAGGGAAGAAACCCATGGGACCAATAGAGACTTCTTAGCAGACACCTGTCAAAATAGACACTTGTCTAGAGGAATATGTACTGTCGTACTGAAGAATATATTGATGTAATCTSTCACTACAACCTTGAGATAAGGGAAGTAGGGGACAATGTGTTTGTTAATATAAGGAGATCTTACTTACATTCTGTCGCAGCAAGGACACTGGTTATGCYTTGTTCTGAGGCTATTGACTGGATCATTTCTCATACCAATTTTCTATCATCAATGAAGAGGGTAGGTGCATTGGTTCATATCTAGCTAATGAGCTGGAGAAGTATTATAGGATACCACAACCTGAGATTTTTGTGTCGAAGGTCTATGTGGAAGAATTCCATGAAACAACTTGATATCCAGAATATTCTATCCAATTGGTGGGTAGAAGACAAAAGATTTTTCTTCAAGTCTGATGGCATCTACTCCATCATGAATCTATGAGCTCCCTATGTATACAATGGTGCTGATAGCCAGATTGTATGTAGAAAGAGATTGCCTACACTTCAAAGATGCATGGGTGCCATTGGCATACACTGTGGTGGCCACTGGTTGCATGTTTAGTGTTGAAGTTTTTACTTATACAGCTAACAGTTGCGGTTCTTCTTTATTATTATAATCATTTAGCACATTAGCTGCATAAATAAGATCACTGAAAGAGAGGCAATCACAGAAGCAATAGAGACACACAGATTATCCTGGGAAACCCTAATGGGAGAGAACCCAACAAAAACTTCCTCAATATAGATAGACCAAAGACCGAACAGAAGATCCTCCTCTACTCCCTCACTAGGAAGAGTAGCGCACCATTTAACCAAGAAATACCAAGAGATAGACCAAAAACCTTCCTTGACGTCACCCCCAGTTGCAGTAGTTTCTCCTTCAAGACTTGCACAATGTAGAGCTGGTTGGTGAGTGTGTCCAAATGAGGCACTGGCCTCTCTTATAAATAGTGGCCTGGCCAGCCTATAATTAGGTCTGGGCCGACCTGTCACTTTACCCTCTTATTTTACATTTAACTGTCAAGGCTCAATAGGGACGACTTTTATAAAGGCACAATAGGGCCTAAATAAATATAATACACAAATACATATTAACCTGACTTTTGCCAATCCGCAAAAGGGGATTTGATCTATACAAGACCCGACTTGATCAATCCGCAAAAGGGGATTTAATCTATACAAGACCCGACTTGATCAATCCGTAAAAGGGGATTTGATGTATACAATAATGACTCTTTAAGTAGAATATTCTTCGAAGTTACAATAATTCAACATTTAGCAGGGCTGCCATCCTTTCTCGTTCACTTGGCAGGATGATTGAAAGGGTTCAGAAAGCTAAGGCCAAACCAGGAGTAGTACTAACTTTCTACATGTCATCCTATCTTTTGGATGTAGTTTGTGCAATGAATGTCTTCTCGGGTGTGAACCTAAATTGGCACATTTCAGAACCTCTTGTTCATGTGGACTGCCAAATCTTTTGGGAAATCAAATATAAGAAACATTACAGTACAATCTGTGATCAGTTTTTGGCACTGCTGCATAGGCTCATCTTTTGCAGAGTGTTCTATGTTGACTAAGGAAGCCATGAGGGCGATAAAATATATTGGAAATTGGTATTTACAAGAGAATTATACCTATTTGAAAATTTTCGGTGCAGCTGCATCACCGCATTTGTTACCTAGGTTGGTGCCAAATAGGTTAGTTCTGGGCAAGATTGCTTACCAGATTGTATTGCAAGGCTTCAACACTTCTTTGCCTAAAGAAGCCAAAAAAAAGATTTTCATTCCATACAATTTCAGCCTAGGCCACTATTACTTGAAAGATCAAAATAGGCTTGGCAGAAAGCCCGTGTCATCCTCAAATACAGATTCCCTTGAGGCCAATTCAGGAGGCATGACCCACGAGGTTTTATGTCCAAACATTGAGACTTGATCTCTCTCTTTCTTGGTCATTTTTTCATGAGCAATGAAAGGATGAACTCCCTTATGAAAATGCTAGAGATTGGGATGATGTCCAAGCCAGGATGAAATTTCTGGGCCTAGTAACATTCACTACCATGTCCTTAGACAAGCAAATAGAGGAGATAAGCAGAAGATTTGCTGAAGTGGAGAGAATAAGAAAGGAAGGAGAAGAAGCAAGGAGGGCCAAAGAGATAAGGCTAAGAGAGGAGGCATGAAGAAAAGTAATTGAAGATGAGCAAAGAAGACAACAAGAAGAGGATGAACAAAGAAGAAAAGTCCATATTTTCTCTTAAGTGCATGACTCAAGCACATGAGCTAAAGTCCTTTGCTCCTATGTGCTCTCTTGTGTCTTTCTCCTTCACCTAACCTTGCTTTTATAATCTTGAGTTGTGACCGAATCAAACATAACCCTAATCTCCAAAGTGATTTATTTTAATAATTCCTTTAAAGTAAATTATTAAGGTTGAAGGCTTTGGACGACTTCCACACGTCTAGACACTTAGACTTGTGCGGAAGTACCTGTCCAATGCTGCAAACATCAACATCAATTACCGGGGAAAGTTGGTTGATGGATCACAAAAACTAATAGAAGATAAATGGATGGTTTGTATCAAAGATCTGGGACTTGATCGAGGATACCACTAAATGAAGCAGGTTTTCCAGCTTTGGTCCATAGAGGGGTTTCAACCAGTTAATGAAGTGATGGACCTGTGGAAGGAGATTCCAAAAAAGAGAGAGAGAGAAGTTAAGAGCATCTCCACATTAGAACGCAAGCATCTTCAGAGATTTTTGATGAGTGAAGTTAGATCATCGATTCGACTTGAGTTTTCCCTGCCAAAAATAAAGAAATACATCAAAAGGTTTGAGTGGGAAATTCCAATGCTGAGTTCACCGTGGGAGCAACATGTATTTACCCATCAAAATCTGTGTGATAAGTTGTTCAACCAATGGGGAAAGTATGATGACGAGCATTCTGCAATGACAACTCCTAGTTTGCCTGAGATGTAATGGATGAGCAAGTCGCATGGCTTTTGCTTGGCTGTTTTTGTTTTATTCTAT
>JASDQU010186850.1:0-13074 GCA_032191745.1 Picea mariana | reverse complement strand
TCAGAAAAAGGGGACCGGCTACTTGAAACAGAGCAGATCTACACAGTGAAGGGTGGCCGGCTGCTAGATGACAGCAGATCTGTACAGTAAGAGGAGGCTGGGTGCTAGAAGACAGCAGATCTGTACATCAGGAGTGACCAGGCAGCAGTGAGAGAACTCAGCAAGGAACCAACCAACCAGATAACACCAAGGTATAACTTTCCACCACTAAAAATCAAAATCGAATCTGGAACAGTCAAGGAGGCTGCAAAACTGAGGAAGAATGTCATTGAGATATCCGCTACTTTGATGAGGAGAGAGTGTGTGTGTGTAGGAAGAGTGAGGGTAAGGTCAAATTAATATGTCAAATTAAATATTAATTAATATTTCTAATTTAACATTACAAAACCCCAAAACACAAAATTAAAAACCCCAAGCATAACCAAACTCAAAAACCAAGGGTGAAGATCAATCATGGGGTTAGGAAAGACAAGGGGGGTTTCTTAGTGGCAAAACATGTCCATATGAATCTCAAGGTGACCAATAAACTTTATCATCACTGCATAAGGGGGTACATCACACAATGTGGTCATGCCCATCTTCATAATTTCTCCTAGGTCCCAAGACCATTTCGGGAGAGGAAGAGGATCACACATCAACACATCTTGGTATTAAACCAAGATCTACCTGGTCAAAGACCAGGTTGCTCTAAAAAACATCTAGGGTCTTATCCACCAAGGTACAAGATCAAGGATCAAAGCATGGGTTCCCTAGAACACATCCAAGGGCCCTAGACATATCTAGGGACTTATATCAACCACCAAGGAACACATCCAAGGATCAATCCAAGCACAGGGCAATGATTCCCTGGAACACATCCAGGGGCCCTAGAATACAACCACCAAGGAACACATCCAAGGATCAATCCAAGCACAGGGCAAGGATTCCTTGGAACACATCCAGGGGCCCTAGAATACATGTAGAGTCTTTACTGTTTGGTTCTAGACCAAGAACCCTAGTTATCTACTGGGGGCCCTCACAAGGGCTTTTTGCCATGGACTGCTTGGTCTCAAACCAAGAAACCCCAAGAGTGAGCTGGGGGCCCTAGTCCACAACTAGGGTCTTATGCCATCCTCCAAGAGAATGGCTCTTGCAGCTGCATTAAATTCAACAAAATAGAAAGTCTAAAATATAACTAGTCAGTTAAATCCTACTAAACTAGTGTGTCGAAAATAGAAATTTCTCCAACACCTCCCCTGAACTCAGTATGGAGTAAAAAATGAATCCCGACAACTACGCCTTATTAGGTACTCATGTACAATGCAACTAATGAACACTGAACAAAAAATGAGGAAAGAGGGAAAACCACGTGGGAACAAACCCCCCCCTCAAAAGACAATGCATCAAAAGAAGAAAAGACAATTGCTAGGCAACTGTGTTCTTCACTCCAAGACGATCCCGCAAAGTCTGGAACTTCTGCTCACTGAAAGACTTCGTGAAGATGTATAAATCTTTATGGATATGATGAGGTCCTTTGGCAATCTGTCTAGTCTTGTACTTCTTGATCCCGTGGACCCATCTGCACCTGAAAATATTCTTTTCTAGTGGAAGTGGAACCGGATTCCAAGTCTGATTCTCTAGGAGTGAGTCATACTCCTTTTGCATGGCTGCTTGCCATAATGGATTGCCCACAACCTTACTGTAGGTATGTGGATCTGAAGATTGAACCATATAGCAATGCATGGGCATCGTTGGTTCAGATGCTGAAATAACATGAGAAGGCTCCTCATGATGAGATCGAGTCCTCGAATCTAATGGATTCCCTACAAGGACACCTGCTGCATGAAGTGTGAACTGTGCCCTCTTGGGCATCTCCTGAAGCTTCGATGCTGACTTATTATCTGGCTGTACTCTCTGCTCATTTCCATGTACAGAATCTGAGTGTATGGAATCATCTCTGATGTCTGAAACTGATGGAAGCACAAGAGTGTCTGCATGTTGCACTGGAAGTGCATGCAAAGTACTCTCCTTATGTGTAAGTAGAAAAGATGAGTCATCATCAACAAACTTAGTGAATTTATACAACCTTGATTTGTGATCTACCTTATCAATTCCAATAATGGAATTGTCACCCAAATCAAGTACAAAAACTGAATTTGATGTAAATTCAATCTTTTTACCTTTCTGAGTGATCTGATAAACTGAGAGTAGATTCATAGAAAGCTTTGGAACATTTAAAACATTCTCAAAACTGCCATTATGGAGTTCCACTCTCCCCTCTCCTGCTACCGCTACTGGAGTATCATCCCCCACGAGAATAGGGGGTCTTGAGCATAAACTCAAGACCCCCTATTCTCCTTTACCCCACATTCATTCTTTTATTTTCTTGGATAAAAGCAGCAATGAGAAAAATTTCTACAATTTAATTAATTTAATTGCTTCAAAATCACACAAGAGTCTATGGACCAAAACTAGAACATTTGAAGAAATAATTTTCTTCGAAGTTATTATTCATAGACACAAAGATAAGTAAAACTAGAACATTTGAAGAAATAATTTTCTTCTAAGTTATTATTCATAGACACAAAGATTTTGGGAAATACTTTAGTCTAATCTTATATACCAAAAAATAAATAATGGAACTTCTGTACGTTTCTTCCCACCTTTATAGTTCTAAATATTGAGTGGCATGTAATATTCTGAAATTGGGTTCAATGTCACTAGATTAAAAGTTTCACATGACATTGGTGGCCATGCATTAGATTTCTTTTGGTTATTAAACACTCCGCAAATCATCCTGAGACTTGGCCTGTTCGTTTTGCTTGGTGGTTTCATGGTGTTTGCCTATCTGTTTGTGTGATTGTCTGTTGTGGCTCATGGGTGATCTCGTGATGTTAGAATTTAAGGGCAAAATATAGACTAGCTGGGAACAGAAATAATTTTTTTTTTTTTTTGCTACTGTAATTTGGATCAACAATATATTCAAAAAATCTGATGAAAAAAAACTAATAACAGAAATCATATAATATATCCGAGTATTACCTTAGCAAAACAAAGAACAGATTTACCTGATGTGCTTGCTGTTATCCTCTTTGATCCTTTGAACAATTTTGCCAAGAAGAACTTTAGGGTAAAATATCAGAAAACTAACCAGCATGCCAATCATCAATTAAAAGGGCTGAAACAGGACACCACTGTCTCGCCTAGTGGCTGAAGGAGAGGCCACTAACAGCCCTAATAAATTCGGTCCAGAAAAATACCGAACTGTTACAGAAAATAGACAGAAGTAATAACAGTTCTAAAGCTGCCCTATCAAACCCTAGTTAGGGTACTAAATGCTGTAAGGTAAGGCAGCATACAGGTGGCACCAGCAAAGAGAAAATACAGTAGTAGCATACACAGGTGGCACTAGAAAGTAGACAGCAGTAGCAACACAGGGCTGCACTAGCAGAGATGAAGACAACATCAACAAACACCAGCAAAAAATTAGGACAGCAGGGACGGCACCATCAAACAACAAGGGCAGCAAGAGACGGCACCATCAAACAGAGCAAAACCTTCAATCAGCAGAGGGTAAGCCCATGGTGGCTACACCAAGCAAGAAACCTCTCCTAGAGAGAGCCACACCACTTCACCAATCTAAACAAGAAGGAGCCGCAGCAAAACTTCARACCAAAACTCAGYTAGGAAGAAGAATGAGTGTTTGAGTCTAGTGAGAGGAGAGGTCTCTTCTTTTTATAGTTTTGGTAGGTAGGTTAGGGTTAACAATTTAGCCCTAACTTTAGGGTTAGATTAAACCCTAGCAAATTAAACTAATAAACAATTAGTATTTTATAACATAAAATATTAAATSTTAAATTAGAAAAGTCAACAAAGAAAAATTTGACAAGTCAAGGAGAGAGGATCCAAAAATCAAGGCRGCTAGCATTCTTTAGGAAGAAGCAAGGAAATGGATYGACACCCACACAACAAATAAGGAGGATGTAACACAAGCAAGGGGTTGCAAAAGTAATAAGACAAAGTCAAAAGGGGTTCTTCTTTAATGGCAGAATGTCCACATGAGTCTCATGATATAACGTATAAGCTTTTATCATCCCAACATAAGAGGAAGGTCAATGATGTGATCATGTCCTTCTTCTTAACTGCTCCTAGGTCTCATGGACCATCTCGAGAGAGAAGAAGATCACACATCATCTCGGCTTGGTACTTAACCAAGAAACTGCCTGGTCCCAGACCAAGATACCCCATAACACAATTGGGGGCCCTAGATCACAACTAGGGTCTTATCCACCAAGGTACACAATCAAGGATCAATCCAAGCACCGAGCAAGGATTCCCTGGGACACATCCAGGGGCCCTAGAACACATCTAGGGACTTATACCATCAAATTGCTTGGTCCTTGACCAAGAACCCTAGCAATACACTGGGGGCCCTCACTAGGGTCTTTTTCCATGGCTCTAACTGCTTGGTCCCAGACCAAGAACCCCATGAGTATACTGGGGGCCCTAGATCTCAGCTAGGGTCTTTGCCATCCTCCCGGAGAATGGCTCTTGCAGATGCATTCATTTTAACATGTGATTTACTGTATTAATTGCACACACAAATATAGATCATTAGAGGCATATTCAGACATGCTCTTCAAATTATTGGCTGAAAAGAGATGGAATGACATTTTTTATAACAAAATAAAGGTTCAATTGGATAAGTTTTTGGAGGCTACATCCATAAGCTTATTGCCTAGAATTGATCAACTGTGCCTTTTCTCCATTGTTGGCTCTAACAAGTTGGACGTTCTTCCCTATACTTGAAACTGTTGTAATACCTAGTCATGTATTTGTAACAGTGGTATGTTTAATTGGGCTAATTTGACACCAGAATCTTGACACAACATAGCTATAGAGTAAACATATCATTGTTACAATTATATGGCTATATGAATGTTCTTGGAACTGGCCGGTATGGACTGGTTCACATCAAAGAGGTGCCAAACCAGACTGGTAGGCTGGTTTGGTTGCTGGAATGGCCTTAAAAACCAGGGTCCCACCTGCTCACCATCATGCCCAAAAAACTGCAAAAATCAAACAGAAATAGAAAAAAATTCTTTACATGCTATATACATCAGCAAACTTTGCATATTTGGTGTCTAATGGTTTGGATTTACATTGATGTACATGAATATATATTTTTTTAAAAATCTCATATTTCTGTGTAATTTTAGTTTACCGGTTCATCAACCTGGTTTACTGGCCGGTTCTGGTCCTGATTTGATCTGGTTCTGTTCTGACCCTTGGCTGGTTCCTGTTCTGATAACATTGGTGTTAACCCTTCTCTCATTTCTGAATATATATTTGTGTATTATGAAAATAACTTGCATAATGTATCTGGATAGGAAATAACTTCATTTAAGTGATGCAATGCAGAAATCAGAAGGTTCTAGAGTTGAAATTTTCAGATTTTGGACTTTGGAAAATGATATCAGTATTGCACCTGAGTTGAACTAAATACCAAGGTTCCTAGATTTACTTTAAAGATTGGATTGTTAAACTGAATTTGATGTCCAGTTGAAATCTAATTATTATTTATAACTATTTGAAATATGGCCATTCACATGTTGGATATGTTGAGATATTCGGTATTTTAGGTTATAGAAGTGCTTCTAGATTTTGAAGTTTGAATTGGGAATTCTTTGCCTATAGAATTGTTTCCAGGTTTTGAAGTTTGTCCAGGAAATCTTTTGCCTTTAGAATGACGTTGCTACTTGCTTGTGTTTTTTTAGTTGGTGTTCCATTATAATTTATTTTTAGCGATGCTTTGTGATTGAAGGAGATAAAAATCTATGATTGTTGGAATGTGAAGTTGCAATATACTATAATAGGAAAATTATAGTAACTACAAATTTCTAAATCTGCTTATTTCAAGTTCACATTCATTGAAAGTGCTTATGATGACAAGTTTTTTATTTTACAATAACTATGATTTCATAAATGGTTGTGAGTTGAAGATAGATTATTAAACTGCTGAGACTTAATAATAGTGTAAATCGGGAAAGTGCAGTGAGCACGATCACATTTTGGGATTTTAAATTATCAAATGCTGTCGCTTCTGTATCTATGTTGGTGGGTAGCACAAAGATGGAAGATTTCCCCTATCCACATATAGGACGATATGTTTTCTAGTTTTGTTTCTGCCTGCACTTAGATTGGAAAATACTAAATAGACATGTGTGAATGTTGCTGTGAATTAAATAGTGATATTGAAAAGTTAGTGAGCACAATCCTGTTTTGGGATTTGAAGTCATTAAATGCTTTCACTTCTGTATCTATGTTGGTGGGTAGCACAAAGATGGAAGATTTCCTCTATCCACATATAGGACGATAAGTTTTCTAGTTTTGTTTCTGCTGGCACTTAGATTGAAAAGTAGACATGCGTGAATGTTGGTGTGAATTACATAGTGATATTGAAAAGTTTCCGTTTTGAATCTTTTTGGAATATGTTATGAAGCTCAAAGCTTTTGCCAACCATCAAATCATGTTTTCATGGGTTTTAAACTTTTATAAATCTTTTCAATATATCGCTTCAGTTGTGAACATGTGATACCCGGGTATAGACACATGGTATTATTGAAATATAAACAAGGTAAGTGAATGCCATTCAGACTGCTATCTATTCTCAATTTGCATACCTATAATGTTTAAAATATTCATTTTCTGAAAAGTATGATTTTGTGCTGGTTGAGATTTAAGACACCTGGGATTATTGAAATATAAACCTGGAAAGTGATTGTCATTTCAAACTACTATAAATTCTCAATCTGCATGCCTATAATGTTTAAAATATTCATTTCCTAAAAACTATGAATTTGTGCTGGTTGATTTTTAACTTTTAAGTGTGCTGATTGTATTCATTCATTGCTTGAATAGTCTGATCTGCTTTTGTGTTGCTCATAAGCTTGGATGCATGATATCACATTCATAATGAAGGGTGTGCTCATTATGATTTGTATCAATTTACAAAAGGAAGATAATCTTTGTATGTTCTGGAATATTTGTAGGAGCCAACTCTTTTATGCTTACTAATATGTTGAGAGGCCATTTTCCTTATGCTACGTTTTTCTTTTCATATTCTTGAATAGGCACAGTTGAATAAATGGATTTGAATATTACAGGCACATTTGATTGATGGGCGTGCAAGTGCGGGTGCAAGTGTTGATTCTGCCCGTCAGAACTTGGCTGGCACATTTGTGAACGCATTTGTAAATGCTGGATTTGGTCAAGTAAGTGGGAAAGATTTAGGTTGTACAGTCCTTTTGATTGATTCGGTTACATGTTTTTTGCCATTGGAACTGCATCTTAACTATTATATTGATGTGCAGGACAAATTAATGACTGCTGCTACTGAATCATCAAGTGGTGGCAACACAGGAAATTGGCTTTTCAAGAACAAAGAACATGGAAAAGCCAGTGCTGTTGCCAGTTTGGTATGTTTTTTTGATGTGCCAAATCGGGACTTTGGAAAGCGAATGCACTTGAATTTATATTTGTTTTTTTGTTGATTTTTTTAGGGTTTGATTCTCCTTTGGGATGTTGATGCTGGCCTTACACAAATAGACAAGTATTTCAGTAGCAATGATAATCATGCGATTGCTGGAGCCTTGCTTGCAGTCGGTATTGTAAATTGTGGCATCCAAAATGAATGTGATCCTGTAAGTTTCTGTTGTTTGTTTTGGCATCATTTTGTTTCTGCATTAGAAAATGATATTTTGCTAAAATCATTTCAAGTAGACATCTTTTGCTCTTTCAGCATATGCATTTACAATGGGTGAATAATCTGTTTACCTTATCTTATGAATATTTATTTTCAGGCATACGCACTTCTTGCAGAGTACGTCAGTAAGGATGAGTCAAACATCCGAATTGGGGCAATTATGGGCCTTGGGTTAGCATATGCTGGTTCTCAAAAGGAGGAGGTGAGTAAACACTTTGTCTCCCTTGATGCAATTATATTTCCAACTATATCTACTGAGATGTTAGGAATATTGCTCATCTTCCGTCTTGCTTCTTTTCCTGATAGTTATTTATTTTAGTGCATTTTATATGTTCTTGCAGGTGCTTAGACTTCTTTCTCCTATTTTAACAGACTCAAAGGTTCCGATAGATGTGATTGCATTCACTGCTATATCTCTTGGATTGATCTATGTTGGATCTTGCAATGATGAGGTGGCTCAGTCAATTATTATTGCCTTGATGGAGAGAAGTGATTCTGAACTAGGAGAGCCACTTACTCGATTTCTTTGTTTAGGCCTCGGCCTCTTATATCTTGGAAAGCAGGTGAGTGGGCTGATTTTGAACAGAGTAAAGTAATTGTCATATACTGTTCAAATGTTACCAGGTTAGCCTGATGTTTTACTTTATTTTACTAAATTTTAAAATGGTCCATGTGAACATATATAGTAAAAACGACTACACTAGATATTGCCAAAGAGGAGGATTAATTGATCAATGATTTGTGCTTATTTTATGAATATGCTGTTAGGAAAAGAAACGTAAGATATGCTGAAAGAGAGAGTGAAGAAAGAGGTATGTTTAAAGGAAAAATATGAAATATTTTACATGAGATCCAAATCCACATTAACTCCAGAGGAGCTGTTCAGTTTCCAGCCAATACAGTAAAAAAATGTTGGACTCTGTGAAAGTGGGTAAATTAGGGATTTGAAATGTCTACAAAATAATTGAAGGGAGATGGGATATAAATGTTTCTGAAAATGAAGATTGATTAGAAATTGCTGAAGTGCTCAACTCCCTTGCATTCTCAGAAAACTGTCAGAAGCTCTATTTAATGTTGTATTTGTACTGACACTGAAGGTTGTAACCATATTGTTTAGCCAAGCAGTCATTTTTGGGAAATTTGTTTGTTTGCCTTCTGTATAGTTTTCTAAAGCAATCRACTATACAAAAGTATGGAAACAATTGATAGTTTAATAACTTCTAGAAAACATACTTTTTGATAGCATTTTGTCAAGGATTGCACAAGCAAAACATACATTTTTATAACATTCTTTCGAGGATAGCATGGGTGTTGTTTTTTCCRCTCTGTTATTTCAACTTTTCTAAGGTGGAAGATTTAGCTAAGAACGTGTAGGTAATGGTTTATGCTAAAGATTATATGAGGGCCACCAAAAGATAGTTTTCTTTTCTTCCATYTGCAATTGTACTATGGATTCATTGTGTACTTGTGTTTTATTACTGTTTCCAATAAGTTGATGACAGATTTATTGTCAATGATGCTGTAGGTGTTAAAKATGTGTTTTGTGTTTGATTTTTTGTGAGATGCTAAGTTAGTTATGTCACTAGGTAGTGATGTATAGCTTGCATAATGGCTATGATAAAAAGAATACAGGCTTTCCTTCTTGCATATATGTGTCGTTGAGRTATTTTGTTCTCTTTGCTCAAAGTCTCAGGCTTATAACTCTTCTATTGAAATAAACAGGAAAAAGTTGATGCAACTTTGGAAGTAGCAAAGACATTCAATGAGAAAATATCAAGATATTGTCAAGTTACGCTGGAGTCCTGTGCGTATGCTGGGACTGGAAATGTTCTTAAGGTGTTGCTTGTCTACTTTAACCTGTTTTGTTTATATCTTGCAAATGTGCAAAATCCATCCTATGTAGGATGTGTATTTCACTTCTTAAAAACAGTTTTTAATGTTTTCAGGTACAAAGTCTTCTCGGTCTCTGTGCTGAACATCTTGAGAAGGGTGAGAGTCATCAGGCACCAGCTGTAATCGGAATTGCAATGGTAGCTATGGCCGAGGAACTTGGCCTTGAAATGGCTATACGCTCTTTAGAGCATCTCTTGCAATATGGAGAGCAAAATATCAGGAGATCTGTCCCTTTAGCTCTTGGCCTATTGTCAATATCAAATCCAAAGGTAATAGTTGACCTTATATGTTGATGCCTCTTCTGTATGAACTTGTCTATGTACTAATATTCGCTTTATTGTTTATTTTTACTTGAAATATATATCCCGGTGAAACCTGCTGGGCACATCCCCTTATTCTGAGGATGGTACCCAGGGTAAACTAGATTCTGCAGAAGCTTGAGGCTTTGTCAACAATCTCATGGTGATCATGATATTCCAAAATGGCTCATGAAGAGTACCACGTCACAACGTGTGATTTGAGCCTGGGTTGGGAGGATAACAATTTTCCTCACAACCACTTGAGCTAGATCCACTTGATTAAGTTCACCTTATTGTTTATGCGGCGAATGACCATTTTTGTAAATTCTCACTTGTAGCTTTCTCTACAGGTTAATGTGATGGACACTTTAAGTAGACTTAGTCATGACACTGATTCAGAAGTTGCTATGGTAAGAGGTCACTGAAAGTTCAAGGATTTGGAGTTTTGTTGTCTGTTTTATTCTAAATGTACAAATTGTTTCGTACAGACTGTGAACGTTCTATTCTTTAAGCTATTTCCAACATGAATGTAGGAAAATTGAATTTTCATGTCATTTGCAGGCAGCAACATTGGCTCTCGGATTAATTGGTGCAGGAACGAATAATGCTCGAATAGCTGGCATGCTTCGAAATCTTTCGAGCTACTATTATAAAGATCCTAGTCTCCTTTTCTGTGTAAGTTATTTATGCAATATTTTTTGAGATATGCCTTTTTGTAAAATTTTCTTGTGCAGGAATGTGACTTGAATGAATGTACTACAGGTTCGTATTGCTCAAGGTTTGGTGCATTTAGGAAAGGGGTTATTAACTCTGAATCCTTATCATTCGGACCGATTTCTGTTGTCACAGTAAGTTGTTTAATTTTTACATGTAGAAGTCGTAGCAAATTTCTATGATATTCTCTTTATTGATAGAAAAAAAGTTGAGAATGTTGTTTTCATTTGTGAAATAGTACAAGCAATGCTATTTGAGAACATACAAGTCTAACTATATCTAATGTTAGAAGATTGCCTTGTCAAAGGTCAAACTCATGTAACTGAGAAAGTTTAACTATATCTAATTGCACTGAGAGTAGTGAGGTGCTCTACAGCCCAGTATGAGGGAAATGTTGTCACGTAACGTTACGTTACATATGTACGTACATATGTATGTGACAACATATAACAAATTAAACCAGCCTAGATTGATCTTAAACCTGGATCTATCAAGCATTGAGAGGGATCAAATTTCTTAAGGTAATTTTTTTTCATTTAATATGAAGGAATTAACACAACATGGAATTAAATGATAAATTTTTTTATATCTTAACAAATTTGATCCCTTGGTGCTTGATAGATCTGGGTTTAAGATGGATCTAGGCTGGTTTTAGAAGATTGCCTTGTCAAAGGTCAAACTCATGAAACTGAGAGTTATAACATGTCCAATAACTACCGATAAACACTCAACATTTTATGCTTAGGTACCGGAATATCTAGTAATGCACACATAAAGCCTTTGTGCTCCTCACATGGTCAAATCAGGCAAGATTCCTTAGCGTAGTCTGTAATTTATTTGATTTCTATTGTTTTCTAATCGACATTAAATGTTTTCCTGCAGCTCTGCATTGGCTGGGATTATAACTTTGCTCCATTCATGTTTGGACATGAAGTCTATTATTTTGGGAAAATACCATTATGTTCTCTACTTTCTTGTGTTGGCCATGCAGGTCTGTATGGTTTTCAAGAAGTTATTTATTGGTGTTATGCAGTTTTAGTGGTAAACTGTCTTCAAGTTAAAGTCTTGGTTCGTCTGATCTTTCAATGTTATATCACACATTGCAGCCAAGGATGCTATTGACTGTGGACGAGAATTTGAAACCTTTGTCAATTCCAGTTCGAGTAGGGCAAGCTGTAGATGTTGTTGGTCAGGCCGGTCGCCCGAAGACTATAACTGGATTCCAGACACATACAACTCCTGTTCTACTTGCAACTGGCGATAGAGCAGAACTAGCAACAGAAAAGTGAGATGGCATTCTTCTGTTTTTTCTAGTATTTGGCCAAGTTGAGGTGCTAGAATCATAGCACAGTTTATAAAATATAACGGTCTTGATGATAACCTTTTTACTGTAACATTTTGCAGGTATATCCCTCTATCTTCAGTCTTAGAGGGGTTTGTCATTTTGAAAGAAAATCCTGATTATCAGCATGACAACCGTACCAGCTAATTGAATCAAATCTGATTGATTTGAAAGGATGGATCAAAGGAAGTGACAGTTGATTCTTGAGTTGGAAGGGATTCAGAATTGTATTTTCAATTCCTCTTTCATTGCTTAACTCCACATTTTCCTTACAGATGGATGAAGTGATAAAGTTCCATTTGAAAGCTCTTAGCAGGAGGTCATTTCTTTGTGTTCCTGGTTGGGCTTTTTGTTTGCCAGATGTCAGAAATATTTTTTTACATTAAAAATGGCAAATGAAAATGTATTCAATCAATATGGCATTCTTCAATCCTGASTAGATGTTAGCTGTTATATTTGTCGTTATTGTCAATTCTATTGGTTGTTATATATGCCTCTAGTAAGCTGCTTTTTATTTCGATAAGTTTTATTTTGCCCAGGTTACTGCTTTTTATGGTCCAGACAGATACCATATTCTTTGCAGGGTTTGTGGGGGTTATWTTTATGATGCTTTCTATCTAGAGAAGATCATTTCAATTACCAGAATGATAGCATATTCTTTGTGGGTTTTTTGTTAGTTATTTTCTAGGATGCTTTCTATCCCAAAAAAGATGACTTCAACTAATAGTTGACATTTAGTACAAAATATGCTTCCGACCTGATTTTTTCTTAATCACTCAAGTGGCATTTTTTTTTCATCCAAAACAACTCAACTAACTACAACGCCGGTAATATTTGTGGACAGTCTTTAATCCTGAGAAACAATTGTTGTGTGGGAGCTATCCCCCATCGTAAATGCTTTCCTCTGCATTGACATATTTTATTGACTTTTTCCCTATTTGTTTGTCATTTCCTATAGTACCAGATAATATGGTTGAGATTCTAACCCAGTATGTTAACTATGCAGTTTTGTCCAACAAAACTGGTAAAATCCATGGCTAAATTTACCTTGGAATGTCTCGTGATCTCAGATAGAGGAAAAC
>JASDQU010186849.1:0-20569 GCA_032191745.1 Picea mariana | reverse complement strand
CTTTCCAATTTTTTCTTCACTGGTGTGTTTTGATTTCTCCCTTATGCTTACTAGTTTTTGCTGTCAAAATACACATACCTGCATTATTGAGCTATTCAGATAAAGAAAATAGAGAATTCCTTCACTAAAATATCTGCTAAGAAAAAGGTATAAACATCAATGCTATATTTCTAAAATTTATATCTATGTTGGAAAAGTCTATTGTTTAAAAGAAGATGGATGATTTCGATCTCTAAGTAAAGCTTGTCATGATCATCTATTATCTTTTTACCCTGTCCCTATTCCATAAAGGAATGACTCAGAGGATGTCTCCCTGCCTTAGGAAGTTGTTTTTGTAAATAAACATCTCTGGATCTAAATAAAGGATAGTTATAAAAAATTCGGATGAGATCTGAAAAAAATATGCTAAAATATGATGATTTTCAGCGTCACCCCACTCAACTATATATCTATGAAAAAACAAGACAAAATAAACTATTAATAAGATTTGTGGGAAGTGCCTGTAAACCCACTGGGATGCTGAATAGGTCTACTGGCAGTGGGCAAATGCATGCATGGCGCCAAGACAACTTCGTCGGGGTATTGAACAGGCCCACTGGTAGTGAAGCAATGTCATGTTTATGAAAATTTGCAAAAAAGAAGCCTCTTTAATGTCCTTTATTCTGATCCAAAACTTCTTGGCAGGATACAGATGTCAGAGTGGGTTAAATTGCAACCCTGTCAAGGCTATGGACGCCTGCTGGCAGTAGTGTCTATGCCAACAGTATTGAAGATTTTATCTTTAATATCGTGACTTACTAATCTTAAGATTGTTATCAGTTTTCATCTTTTAAAACACTGTTGTAATAGTTGGTAAATGATGATGTTTATACGATTTTCTGGTTGTTATTTTTGAGTTGGAATTATCTTTGCTGTACTAATCTGAATTTGTTTCTTTTGGCAGAGATAACTGCTTCTACCAGTGTGTCGCCATTGTTGGCAGCCAATTCACATTTTTTCTTTGTCTTATAAGCTGCCTACACCAATGTTTTGCAAACATCAATTTTTCGTCGCAATTGTTAAATCAACGACACTTTTACTTTTGCGACATTTACACATTTACCTTCGTTTTGTTTTCATGACTATAAGCATGAAAACTTAGTCTTTCGAAGTCGCATTAAAATCATTATTTGAACTGTCATGATCCTTCTTGTCAATATGTCTATTGCGCTTATATTTTCACTTATCGTTATGCAATTGGCAAGATCTTTTGATCGGTACTCATGCTTCGATTGATTTTGTGACTTGGTTTCATTGAATTTGTAATACATTGGCTCTTGGATTTATATGTTATTTGACTTACTTGACCATTCATTTCATGAAAATGCATAGGGGTTATGATTATATCTTTTTTATATATCTTTTAATATAATGCCTATTTTCTTGTTTTCAAAACTATTGGCACTTTGATTATATCAAAACCCATTGGTACATTCGTTAAACTATTGATATGAGTTGTTACAATACATTGGAGCATGGTTAAACATTTGGTTTTGGTTTCAAATTGAATAATTGATGGTTTAAAACTTCGGCACAATGTTGATTGCGCATTGGTTTATACACTTACCATTTGATTTTATTGGTCGGTCGAGTGACATGACTGTTGAGTTATGTTATAATGAGGTTGAACAGCTATGAACGTCGGTGGTGCTACCTTTGGCAATAACTATTTTTCATGGCAGAGATAAGCTCCACCACCTTCGCACAATGGCATTTATGCCTATCCCTTATCCTCGTTCACTTATGTTAGCTCGGGTAGCTCTGCTCCTATGTGTGTTATGATCCAAACCCTCGACTTACCATGTGCTCGGATCCATGGCACCACTCGTGCGAATCGAGCCAAACGACCACCAAGCCTTATTAATGTTTGACAATGCCCATAAAGACTTGGAGGAAAAAGGGTGGCTCACCTTTGTACAACGATTTGAGGGTTTGAGGGTTTTAACCTTTGTGTTGCACGACAATTCATCTTGACTTTCAATGGCTGTAGAGCCAAGGTGGGTGACACCCAGTTGGAAATTGACGAGGAATTTATCAGTTCTGCTACAGGGTTACCTGCCACGGGCCAGCCTTGGTTCAAAAATTCAAAGGTCGAGGAGGTTCCATGGACACTACTGTTCGTCTCCCGCAAGGTCACCTCTTGTGACAATGGTATGCCCATCTATGCACTTGAACCACGGTGACATGATACTTTGATGGTAGTCAAACAGTTCGTGAACTGTGAAGGTCGATATGGACTTGTGATTCTCTACCACATGTGTTTGCTAATGAATTTTATGGGATACTTGTTGAATATGCCCTTTTGTTTTCAACGTAGCCTATATAAAATGTCGAAAAGGTTTAAAAAGTAGAAGGCTGACAGTAGCCTGTTCCACTATGGGCTTATTAAACTTATCGTTGTGCGTCACTTGAGTTTACATTGTGATAGCTGGAAAGCTTTCATAGCTCGGAATGGTTTTGACGATACAAACCCTGTCCAGGTTGACAAACCTGTGGTAATTGAAACCTATGTTCAGCCACCCATGCCCTCACATATCCTATTGCCCTCTCCTAAGCCTACGGTCGATCCTCCTATTGACTTACCAGATGTTAGAACTGAGAAGGCCAAGACTATTAAGAAGCCTGTGAGCAAAAATACCAAGGCAAACCCTACTTATAATGCCAATGGAAAAAGGAATGCCTGACTCATTTCGAGAATGGATAGAAATAAGCTTAAACCCTCTGTTGAGTCAAAGCCTATCGTTCTAGGTGAGGATTCATATTCTGACGAAGAACGTTTTCTAGCCAGCGAGTACCCTTACTCACAGGGTTTATGCCCCGAACCACCTTATGATTTCATGACGAATCTTCCCCCCTGCCTGAGAAACGATCCCAGTTACCCAGGGATTAAATTGCCTAATGAAACCCTCAGCCATTTGACCAAACCCTCGCCTACTCTTGCAAAACCCACACAGTCATCCTGTGACCAATGTGATTTATGGTTGGAACGATATTACATTGACGTTCCTCTACTCCAATTGAAAATCCAATCGCTGGAAGGTCAAGTTGTAGAATTGATTAGTCAAAGAGACCAGCTCCAAGCAACTGATAAAAAGCAGAAGACAATTGGCTCCATCCTTTTCAAGAATGTTGAATCGGCCACAGCCGTTATCAACTCCAAATTGTCGTGATCCAGCCATACAGGTATGATTTTCTAAATTGTCCTAAGTTGTGTGAATGATCAAGGTTGATATAATGATTTCAATTTTGTTTTCGGATAGCTCTGTGTATATTTCGAAATGGCTTTTTCATTCGGTGTTCATCCTGTACATTGTTTCTCTTTGCTAAAAATAAATGAAATTTCGATTTGGATATATGATTTGCTTATTCCTAGTTTAGATATTGATAGATTCTTATCGGATTTGAATGGTTTTCCTTTGAATTTGATTTGTTGGTTTATCTGATTGATTTAACAAAACTGGTGGTTTGCTTTCGATTGAATTCGTTGTGAATACGATCATGTTTGGATTTAATTTCGTTATGGTTCATATGATGTGATTGGAAAATGATTTCAACGAGTTTGGTTGTTACGATTTTTTAATATGTTGTGTCCTATAATTTTCCAAATCAGGAGTACCACTCTGTTCAATTTAATTTGGAAGGAATGACTCTGTTTTTATAAAAACAATGCTCTCATTTAAGCCTATGCAAATGCACCCGAATCATGGAATGGATTTGATTCATGACAACTATGCTAAACCCCAGCCAATTAATTCGCTTGATTGGATTGTTGTTAGTTCGATCATTTTCATGAGTTAGATTTGTATCATAAATGAATGCTCTGTTTGATTTTGATTCGTAAAACGAGTTGGTTATATCCAGATCCACGATTGGTATATAAGTTAAATTCAGTTATAATTCGTTTGAAATGAATGATTTCGTTCATTGCCAATCGAGTTTGTTTGCCCCAAATGGCAATAACAAAAGATCAAATAATTCTTACGAATATTGTCACCGATTAATCGATCCTGTTATGATTTTATTTGAATTGATTTTCACGCCAGTTTCGGTTGATCCACTCGTGGAATGAAATCATTTTCTATGACAACACAGTTATAACGATTTGAAAATGATTTTGTCGTATCTCCTGTTGTTGAGGAATGCATAGCGATTGCCTGTGATTTGTTTTGATTATGTTAGTTTCAAATTGGACATGAAACGATTTCAAAACTGTTTGATTATGATTTTGTCTACCCGATTCTTTGCAACAAACGAAACAGAGTACACCTATCTTTGTGTTCGGTTGATTGATTTTGATCCTGTTTGATTTCAAATGTTATAAAAATTTCAATTTCATTGATTCGTTTTCAAATAGTTATTGGATTATTAATTGAATTTGATTCTTTAAAAGATTTCAATCGATTTTAATGTTGATTCTGTGTCTTATTTAGACCAGCTACAGAATCGCAAGATTATGTAGCTTGTCTATAGGATTATATTTTTATCTTTTTATTAATAAAGAATCCTTCTAACTTGTTCATTTTTGGCCCTTTTCAGGTAAATTCGAATTGAATGGGACATGTTGGACAGGGTAGGGGAATCTTTGTGTATTTTAGTTTGATTGTAGTTTCCTAGTTTAGTTAAAATTGAGAGTTCTTCCCAGATTTTATGTAAACAGTTTTATAACTTCCACAGGGAGGTTTTACCCTATGGAAAAACTTATAAATACTTATTGTTTTTTGTAATAAGGATCATCCTCACTTGTGGGAGAACCAGGCTTTGGATTTTTAATACAAACTGAGATAGAAGTTGATGTTCTGCTACAACTTTCGCTTTTCATTATATCAATCTTTTGTTTCAAGTTTATGCTTATCAATTTGCATTTGATTAGTGACTACTTTAGCTATCATGGTCTTTTGCAAAATGATATGAATTAATTAATGTGATACATGCCTGATTTATTTCACTAATTTAAAGAATACAATAATTACTTAGTTCAGTTAATGAATGGAAGATTTCTCTTCTTCATCAATTGAACTATCATGTATAGATCTTTACATACAGGTTTATCTAACTGTGAAGGTTTATAAATTATAAGATTGTTGTTATTTTTATGTCTTGTTTGTCCTGTAAATAAACTTGAAGAGCAATGCAACTATCATTTACGAGAATCTCCTGGACAATTAGGTGCGGGTTTCCTCCCTCCGATCTGCTAAAACAGTCATCATACACAAGAAAAATCTGGAGCGTTTCCAGGTCAGTTTGTTATTTATTTGTTTAATATATTATTAGTAGTTCAGTTAGATATATGTTTAGTTATATTTATATTTAGAATTAGTATATTAGTGATTTATTTTAGTCGTTTTTCTGTTTTATTTCTTGCTCATAAAATCATAAAATCAATAAAAACATCTTTCTCTATCTTAGGGCAGAATATAAATGAATTTTTCAGGTTTTATTTAAATCTGTAAATTGTAGATTTTGTACCTTTTGTGAATAAGTTATTTTTTAGTTAGTAGTTAGATAGTTAATTAGTTAGAGTTAGTATAGTAGTAGTTAGTAGATTGTATATATAGATTAGTTTAGTTTGTTTTAGTAATTAGTTCTAGTTTAGTTTTTTTAATAGTTAGTTTTAGTTAGTTTAGTTTATTAGTTTTTTTTATTTGTTTTTTTTGTTAGATTAGTTAGTTTAGATTAGTTTTCTTTTGTTTTCTTAGGACCTTAGATCGGCTAACGGAGCCGCTAAACCCGTCGGGGTGGTTCATCCCAAATGGCTTGGGTTATTAGACAACCCTGGACCGGTTCCACTCTCTCAGTTGATGGACGGTCAATTTCACCCGTCAACAGATGCATAAAAATCCTTTAATGCAACTAGGTCAATTACTCGATTTTCCATGGTTGTCAAAAGAATAGTGCGTCGACTCAAAGCATATGCAACTTGATTTTGTCGTCCTGATTTGTGCTTCAGAACAAAGGTGTAGCCTTGTAAGAAAGAGACCCATTTTGCATGTCTATTGTTCAATTTCTTTTGGGTGTTTCCATATTTTAATGCAATTTAATCGTTAAATAACACAAACTCTTTCGGTACTAAATCGTTCATCCAATGTCACAAAGCTTGCATAATTGCATAAAACACTGCGTCATATGTGGAGTGGTTCTCTCTTATCTCATTCAACTTTTCACTAAAGAATGATATTGCTCTACCTTCTTGGCTAAGTACAACTCCAATGCCTACATGTGAAGCATCACAATCTACCTCAAACACTTTATCAAATATGGTAAGGATAATATGGGTGCCTTAGTTAATTTCTTCTTTAGAAACTTAAAACTTTCCTCGGCTTCATTGGTTCACATTAATGTATTTCCTTTGGTGCAATATGTTATGGGTGCTACAATACTAGTAAAATTTCGAATAAATTTTTGGTAAAAGGTGGCCTTTGATTTCTCTTCTATCTATGCACATCCTCCATGTATTATCCTTTTTGGAGTTAACAATGTCAGTACAACACAAGGACTCATGCTTTCTCTTACTAAACTTTTCTCTATAAGTTTTTTTACTTGTCATTTGAGCACTACATGTTGTTTAGCACACAACCGATAGGATTCCTGATTAGGTAAAGATGATCCTGGGATCAAATCAATGTGATGTTGAATAGCCCTCTTTGGTGGAATACCATCAGGTGGTTCATTACAAATAACATCAACCTATTCTTCTAATAACTTGGGTACTCCAATAGGAATTGGTACATCTTACATGGCTCCCTTTGCAATATCAATGCATAGAAAAATCTTGTTGCCTTCATCTCCTTAACAAATTATCTTTCTGAAAACATACTTTCAGTTTCCCCTCATCCTTAAGGGGAAATCAGATCACTTTATGTCCATCCTTCCAAAAGGTGTAGGTATTCCTTCCTCCATAATGCATGAATTTTCTATCATATTCCCAAGGCCTCCCAAATAACAGATGACATGCATCCATCGGAATGACATCACACCATACTTCATCTGTATAAGTCTTACCAACTTGATCAAACATATTTTATTAATGGTGACTTCATCCCCCTTTCTGAACTATGAAATTCGGTAAGGATGGGGATGTGTTTCACAGTGTAATTTCAACTTATCTACCATCTCTTTGGAAACCATATTCTCACAACTCCCACTACCAACAATAACTTGACATACCTTTCCCCCGGAAATGCATCTGGTTCAAAAAATATTTGTCTGAAGCCAAGAATCTTCATTGCCGCTACTCTTCCTTTGATCTTTTTTTAGAAATCACCATTGTACTATGTATCATGAGAATCTACCCCATATCAAAAGGGACTTCAAATTTAGCTCCTTCTTCTTAATTATCATCTTGGACCAAGTTTAAACTAGGTTGTTTTCCTTGCTTCGTCTCTTGCATGTTATAATTTGGGAATTCAAATGCTAAATGACCCTCTACACCACACTTGAAACACACATAAGGTCCTCCTCTTCCTCCATCGTAACCTCTACCCCTATGAAATCCTGTTCCTTCTGGTCAATTTAGGTTACCTTGTCAAGTATCTTCTACTTTCTCATCTCCTTGGGATGATTCACCTCTGCCATAGTTAAAACCCCTGAGGTAGATGATGTACCCCTCCTTGCTCCTCTATTCCTTTGAGAAAATTGTCGATTTTTCTTTTCCTCGACCTTTAAGCCTAATTGGTATGCCTCTTCCATGTTGTGAACCCTATGCATGCTCAATTCACCTTGAATATAAAATTTTAAAAAATTCACATACATTGTAGCCAGTTTCTCATCAGTTTCCTAGTGATCCACATGAATGGACAACTGATAAAACTCATTTGTGAGTTCCTCCACAGTGGAAAGGTTTTTCTTCAAGTTATGAAATATATGAAAGAGGTTCTAGGCATAGTTCAAAGGAAAAAAACTTTCTCGCAAATTTTTTGTCCATCTTGCTCCAAGTCCTAATTTTGTCTTTTCCATTTTTTTCTCTATCTTTTTGCACATGAACCCACTAGATCATGGTGTGACCCTCCAACTTGGTGCATGTAAATTTCACTTTATTTTCCTCTGTCATCATATTCCATTAAAAAAGCATTCCATGGTGTTCATACAATTTATTAACTCCTCTGGTTTAATACTCCCTGCATATTTTGAAACTTCCATTTTGATCCCATCATTTCTCCCTTCCAGAGCCTTGAGCATCCTCTCTTCAAAAGTCATCCACTCTAATTGTTCTTTTTCATGTTATGTATGTTGATCAACATCTCCTAGTACTTTCTCCTCATTAGGAAGTTCTCTTTATATTATTCTCTGAATATCCAACACATTTGTAAGATATTCTACTTTCCTTTGGAGGTTTTGCATATCTTTATGCATCTGAGCAAGATACCATGCTCTTCCTCTTCCTCTCCCATCCATACTCCTTCTATGATACCAGATGATGTAACCAATAAACTTGGATCCATTCACAATATATAAAAACCATGAAAACACACGAGAATGGAAAATAACTCTTTTTTATTCCTTTTCCATCCTAGCTATTACAATGGAAGTTCAACCCTTACAACTACTATCTAAGATTTTCGAAAACAACCTATTTTAGAAAAACAATTAATTTTAGGAAATTCTCGCATGACTCTAAAACTAACCAATAACTAAGAGATTAATAGAGAGACATTATTTTTCAACTCACTTTTATGATTAGGTTCATAAACTGAGAGATAATTGATAATTAAAATTTTAAAAATTCCCGTAAAAACACTAAAACCTCAATTTGAGGCCTTATATGAAGGAATTTGGCCCCAGAAAAGTGTCGAAATAATTTTCGATCTAAAGAATTAGACTGGAACAACAATAAACTCTTTGAGACACAAATACCTATAAAATTTCATCCCAGATAGATAATCGAGTCAAAATTTATGACCCTCGAAAATCCCTGCGTCACATAGCCTTGGTTTATTTTCTTAGGGACCACCCTCCTTGGCTTCACTGAGAGTTGTCCTAGATGGAGGAGTTGTGTGTTGAGTGATAGCATATTAAATCAAGAATTCGCCCAAGCAGACACATAGTGGATTGAATATTTCTTCCACTTTACTTGAGGTGTGTATAAGGTGACAACATTTTTGGCGTCCTTGTCGGGGATAATATTTCTATTCTTGGAATATGAACTTTTGTTTTCTTTGTTTAATGCTAGTAGTTTATTAGAAATAGAATCAATCATCTGGTGACTCAACTTAATCAAAATTTTAGAAAGTATTCTATAAGAAGGAACTCACATGTTTTCTTAGCTTCATCCCTTAGCCCGAAAATGTTTATAGGAGGAGGTTAAACAAACTTACCTCTCATAGGATCTATGATAATCACGGATCTAATTCCATTTCTGATAGACTTTGTTTTTCATTTTTACTTAATATTTCTAGTTTAGATATGGATTATCTTTATAAACCATGTGACGTTTCTTCAATAAATGGTTATCCAAATGTTATTCTAGAAAAAAAAATTACAAAATTTGCCTTGTTTTCAAAGTAATAATGGTGTTGGCACTAGACTTCATGTTTCACGGGTTTCCCTTTGCATTCATAAATGGTGTGCCAATTCCTTATGTGAAGAGATAAAAACAAAAAACAAAAATCATGTCCTTTCATGATGATGATGATGATCTCGATTGGTTCATAGAATTAAAAGATAACCAAGTTCAAACTTACAAAGAATTGGTTGAGACCTTGATGGAAAAATTGAGAGATAAGGAACCTCCAGATATAAAGACAGTCGGTGTAGATAACAATGATTCTTCAACATATCCCATTAAGGAATTGACAAGAGTTATTGAGGCCATGAAATTCATCCATGCGAATCAGTTAAAAACCATGGAAGCTGGTATTGCAAAGGAAATTAATTATGTTGGATATTCATAACCTATTGAGCCAAAGCTTCATAGAGAACAAGAAAATTAATTTCATCTAGAAGCTTCAAAAGAACTTATAGATGAGTTAGTAAGTGATTAGGATGAAACATAAGTAATTGATTTTGAAGTTGATGGATATTCAAATAATTCTAAGCACCACACACCTCCCTAAGGATCCATCTCTTTAGAAAAGAGCTTTGTCAGACATGATGAGAATGAAAAGTGTTGGTCCTAAGGTCTGCACCTAACTGCTAAGGAAAGATCTGGGCCACCTTATTTGTTGGAATTATTGGTTTTTATAAATTTTGGTTTGTTTGTTTTGATGGTCAGCTGATAAATGACGTTCAAGGGTAGGGGTGTAGTTGTACTATTCCACGGTACTCACCACAATGTTTCCCTTATCCAGTGTCATGCATTCTAGTGTAGTAGATACAAAATATAAAGTAGAACAAAAAAACTGACAAGAGTACAATTTGGCACTTGTAGCTAGAAATTTTATATCTAACACATTGCATTAAACCTTAAAACACATTTGGAATACACTTCTGAACATGTTGTAAACACATTAGCTTAAAGAGAAATAACATTTTCCTTGCAGGACATTCAACATGCATCCAAATAAGAAGAAAAAACAAGAAATATGAGAAAAAGGGAGTATGTTCACCAGAAATTATATTCATTGAGTATAAAACTTTGTATATATTTACACTTCATAAGCCTAGTCTATATCTCGATAGCTTGATACCCAAAAAGTTGAACCCTTTTACATTCACATATTCATATATTTATCCATCAAGAGGATTTCAATACCTATCTCATATCTAAGATCTAGAGTTAAACTCTACATTACATTCAGACCTGTAGATATAAACTTCACCATTCAGTTTTGATTACAATTCATGAACACTTCTCTAAACTAAGTGAAGTAGAGTTTAAGTGCTAGCTTTTAGGGATAAATCCCCTTTTATGGCCTCATGACTTCCACCTAATCAAAACATTGTTTTTATAAAAAAGAAATCGATATTACAAATGACAATAATATCTCTAACTAAACCAAAAATAATTTATCATTGTGACTAGAGTCACTACTGATAACTAAAGTGAAGGAGTTGCATAACAAAATTATTCAAACGCTGCAACTCATTGTTGACTTTGCATGGATGCACATGTATGCCGATGATTGGAGAAAAACCTTTGACACTGGAGTAAAACTTGCACAGGATTTGAATTCTCCTTGCTTGTTGACAACACCAGACATTAGATGATCTCATTTAGAAACATGAAGGTCTTTTGGTGTTTTTTCTGCAACTTTTAATACTTTTTCTATAATTTTGAATGTTGCAACTCAAGAGCTTGATTTTGTTGTTGAATCTCTTGAATATGTTTCCTCGTATTGTCATTATATTGTTTGAGCACTTGCATCTACTAATTATTTTCATTCATGTCCCTATCAACTTCAATTTTAGGCTTAATTTCTGTTTTCACTCTGTTCCCATTTTTAAATTCATGCTCTTCTTCAGCAGCAGGTCTATTGATATCAATGGAGAGCTTGGATTTCCTTGGTCTCATCTCATACCGGGGATTCTTCTTAGGTTTTTCATCAATGATGTCCTTCATAGGTTCCTGTACCATCAACATTTTTCCCTTTTCCTCTAGTTTTGTCTCTTCTAAAACCTGCTCTAGGACATGCTCTATTTCTGGACCAGTTTCTTCAAAGTCTTACTTAGGGTCTAGGCCAATGTCCACCAAATATTTCTCAGGTTTTGGACCAGTAGTGAACTCTACTTCCAAATCAACAGGTTTGACACCTGACGTATTCCCTTTATTTATCTTCTTACTAGTATTTCCTAATGACATTTCTTTCAAGGTCTAAATGGCCATTTCCTCCATGTTGGTAAATTTAGAGGGGTCTTCATCAATGAATTGATATTCAATTACAATAATATTCTCCTCCTTGAGGGATGGATCAAACAATGCTTTCGAGTTTAACCTTAACTGGTTGGTCAACTTGATCTTCTGATTGGGTTTACTTGGCATTTCCAAGACCGGTTTCTCCTTTTTCTTTCCGCCCTATTTTTCCTCAGGAGGCTCTTCAATATGTGCTCAAATGAGACAAATTCAATTGCAACTACTTCATAACTGGCTTGCTTATTCCTGTTGTATTTGCTTGCTTTCAAATTAGGATTTTTCACTACCTTCATAGCAATGGGAACATGTTCTATGTCAAGATGTCCAGGAGATGTTTGGACTACTGGGAAGGCTTGTTTTTTACCCTTTCTGACATAAATTTTACCACTTTCTTTGTCCCTCTAGTTCATTGTGGATGACCTCAATTGCCTCTGAGCTATTTCCTCTTTTTATGTAGTGATGGATCTTGCTTTGTATGACCTGGTCCTTCTTTTTGTAAGTAAGGTATTTTATTTTTCATGTTGGATGGATTTGGATGAGCTTCTAGGCTCTATGGAAACCCTAGCTTCCTAGGGAAATTGAACCTCTTGCTCTGATGGTTGATGATAAATTTACTTCTCTTATGGTTGCTGAGTGTTTGCAACTTCATCCTGTAGCCCTATAGATTCTAGAAATTCTGTCTAAGACATGCCTAATTCACTAAGAGAAAAAAGAACTAGTATTTTTATAAACCCCTGATTGTAGAGGCTTTTGTGAGAAGTTTCTGGATAGTTTTGGATTCGTTTGGACATCTTGGTTAATCTTTTTAGCATGTAGAATGGGAGGTTCATCTCTTTGCCACCATTTAAATGCATGAGAAGTATTAGGTGATAGCAATGGACAATTGAAAACCTACCTTCTCTAGTAATGTACCTTTGTATTGATGACATGATTCCCCTCCATTCCTCATTCAACTAAATGATCGAGATGCCCTCGCTCCAATCTGAGATTTGATGTTCTTCTACCAGAAACTAGTTGCATACCTCAACTGGTAATTTCCCTTTTTTAAACCACCTCTCACCATTAATAGGGAGAGCGCATGCTCCAACAATAAAATTTTATGTTATGTGAATGATTATGTCCCCAATTTGTGTCTAGAATCCATCAAAGTTCTGTGAAAAGATAAGAGAATTTTTTTTGTGATGTCCATTGAAGGAACATATGAAATCGAACCACTCTCCCTTGATAAAAATGTCCCTGATCTCTGTTATGGCCTTGAAAACTTCAGGCCCTGTTGGATCTTCCCTATTTAACTGTCAGCAGTCTCACGGTGGTACCATCATGCCCTAGCTTCCTCTATTGACAATAATGGTAGAGGATATGTGTTTCTTAGGGTTCACTCAAAACCTACAATCAAAACTGCACAGGGGAACACTGCACATGATCTCGAGGGTAATAGGAACATGTGAGCACAATTTTGGTGCCAACGCACTTTACTCAAAATTTGAAATATTTTTAAACCATAAAAACTCATAAAATAAAGTTTGTTTGTTGATTGCAAGAATGATGGCATTCTTGCAATCAACACCTTTGAATTTGTAGGCCTAGGTTATCCTTTTTGTGATCCATCAGTGATATAAACTATGGTGATAGGACTTATCCACACTCAAATCAAGACCTGACTTGACCTTATAAAGAGAAAAACAATTAGCATAAAGCAAAGAAGGGATAGCATAAAACAAAATGACCTAACACATAGTGAATAAGAAAAACTCACTAAGAGCTAAATTCGAATATGGATAGGATGGTTTGATGAGTGGAAGGAAGAGGTGCAGGCCTAGGATCTAACAAAAAGAACACTAAATCATATTCTTTAACAGATTAAGTTCCAACTTCTCAGCCATCAGATGATTTAATAAAATATAATGGTAAAATGGAAGAGAGTTTCAGATCATTGATTCCATATCACTTCAAGCAGTTGTTGGCCTTCAACGATGACAACCAGATTCAAAAGTTCATAAAAATGTTATAAAATTTTCCAGACTTCAAAGTTTGGTGGAATGAAGAAGGACATAAGTATCCCCAATGGTCTAATCCCACAAAATACCTGTGATAATTCCTTTATGCTTGGTGGGTTGTTATCTCTAGGCCTAAGGTTAAAGGCCTTACCTGCCTTCTTTGAATGTCTCTCTCCTCTTTAGTTCCTTCTCACTGAAAGTATCTCGATCTACCCGCTCGCTCTCTCTTAAGGATGAGAGCGGAGAGGATCCATGCTCAACCAAAAGGAAGGGTTCCGCAGTCGACCCCAAATTGATAAAAAAATGGAAAAGGATCTTCAACAAATCATCCCAACCAGGGAATTTTCAGACATATGAGGTCTAATATCATCCATGACATGGCTGGTCCAAATTCTTTCTACTTTAGCTAGTTGAATGGTAAAAGGTTAAATCTACAAGTGAGATGGAAACTCCTAAATGCAATCATCTGATGTTGATGGGGGCATCCATTGTAAAATAAATATATCTAACCCTTATCCTTTGTATTTTACTTCATTTTCCTTGTATATATGAATATTATTTTTGCAACTTTATTTTATTGTTGGTTTCTATATACATTTGTGGCTAATGTTATTTTGGTGGGACACTTGTTCAATGTTTTCCAAATTATAGATTCTGGAGTTCTCGCATGATTTTATTTCCTAAATATCAAGCACATGTCCCATTATGGAGCCAATGTTACCCTCCAAGTTGCACTAGTATGGACTTGTAGTTGAGCATCCAAAGATTGAAGGAAGACATGTTCAAATTAAGAGTTTAGAAGTCCAACCAGACACTTTTCCCCCTTCTTACTTTCTTCTTATATTTCATGCATTTTCCATACCCCCATGGGGAATTGTAATAAGATGAGATATAATGATGAAAATTTTAAAATCCTTATCCCCCTAGGACTTGGTCATTAGTACATTACTCTAGAGTTTTTTTTTTTTACTTGTTATCTATATCTTGCTGCAATAAGCTAGTTATAATTTCTAAGTTTTTTCACTCAATTACCTCCAAAGCTGGAGTGTTTCCTAGTGGATAGGCATTGGTGTGTTGTCTAAATTCTAGTGTCTAATGTTTAATAGGACAATCCAATAGACATTATTTTTCACTTGGTATCTTACAACAAACTTGTGTGTGAACTCAGAGAAATACTCTCTAATGAGATTTGTTATCTCCTCGTTGGACCTTTGTCATTGTTCTTTGTACCCAATTGAGGTATAATCTATAAAGGGACAAACATTTATATTATATTTCCCTTTTGAAACTACATGCATAGTTGTTTTCACAAATAAACCCATTAATTCAAGCAACAACTTTAATAATAAAAAATTTCAAGAGAATTGACAATACATACATCTTGCAATAACCTTTACATTGTTGGAACTCATCTATATTTTCGTTTTTATTATCATCTTTTACTATCAAGTACCTTCAATTTCATATTATCCATTGTTATCGTTCATATTGAATTATTTTATCTGCTTAATTTCTATAGGATAAGCAATCTTTATTTTCCTCATTATATGCTACTAGAATAGATTTACTTGTATTGATCTTGCTTTCATTAAGATCATAGATTCATTTTGTGCTATATATTACTTATCCTTAGTTTATTTTCTTAGGGACCAAGCCCCTTGGCTTTGCTAGGAGTTGGCCTAAACAGAGGAGTTGAGTGTTGAGTGACAATATCTCAACTCAAGACTTTCCCCCACAGACACACCCAATGGATTGAATATTTCTTCCACATTACTCGAGTGTGTATAAGGAGGAAACATTTTTGGCACCGTTTCTGGGGATAAATCTTTCTATTCTTGGAGTACAATTATTTGTTTTCATTTTTTTTCTTTGTTTGATGCTCATAGTTTATTAGAAATAGAGTCAGTCATTCGATGACTTGAATTAATAAAAATTTGACAAAGTATTCTACCTGAAGGATCTCACGGGTTTACTTAGCTTCATCCTTGAACCAAAAAAGGTTTATAGGAGGAGGTTAAAAAAACTTACCTCTCATAAGATCCTTGATAATCAAGGATCTGAGTCCATTTGTGATAGAATTTACTTTTGTTTTTTACTTAATAATTCTAGTTTAGAAATGGATGATCTTTGTAAAACATGTGACTTTTCTATAATAAATGGTTATCCAAATGTTATTCCAGAAAAAATTTTACAAAATTTTCCTTGTTTTCAAAGTAATAATGTTGTTGACGCTAAACAACATGTTTCATGGGATTCCCTTTGCATTCATAAATGGTGTGCCAATGCCTTACATGATGAAACAAAAATTAATTTTTTTATCTCGTCATTTGATGATGATGTTCTCGATTGGTTCAGATAATTAAAAGATAACCAAGTTAAAACCTGCAAAGAGCTAATTGAGGACTTTAAGAAAAAATGGGCAGATAAGGAACCTTTGAATATAAAGACAGTCAGTGCAAATAACAAAGATGCTTCAACAGATCCCATTAAGGTATTGGCAACAGTTTTTGAGGCCATGAAATTCATCCATGAAAATTAGTGAAAAACCATGGAAGCCAGTATTGCAAAGGAAATTAATTATGTTGGATATTCAGATCCTATAAATCTAGAGATTCACAAAGAACGGGAAAATGAATTTCATTTGGAATCTCCAAAAGAACCTGTAGATGATTCAGTAGGTGATAAATATGAAACAAAAGTAATTGAGTTTGAAGTTTATGGATATTCAGATAAGTATAATCACCACCCTCCTCTTGAAGGATCCATATGTTCAAAAAATATCTTTGATAGACATGACGAGCATGAAAAGAAAACTAAAGTGAATTCCTTAACAGAGTTAGTTCCAACTTCTCATCCATCAGATGGTTTAATAAGATTTAATGGGAAAATTGAAAAGAGATTAAGATCATTAGTTCCAGATCACTTCAAGCAGTGGCTAGCCTTCAATGATGACAGTCAGATTCATAAATTCATAAAATTGTTACAAGATTTGCCAGACTTCAAAGTTTGGTGGAATGGATAAGTACATAAGTATCTCCAATGGTCTTATCCCACGAAAGAACCCAAATTGATAAAAAATAGAAAAGGGTCTTCAACAAGTCATCCCAGGCAAGGAATTTTTGGAAATATGAGGTATTATATCATGCATGACATGGATCATCCAAATTATTTCTACTTCAACCAGTTGAACAGTAAATGATTAAATCTTCCAGTGAGTTCGTAGCTCCTCAACATAATCATCTAATTCCCATTGGGGCATCCATTGTAACATAAATCTCTCTAACCCTTATCCTTTGTATTTTACTTAGATGTCTTTGCCTCTTCCTTGTATTTTACTTCAATTCCCTATTTTTCACTTTCCTTGTATATATGAATATTATTTGTTCTACTTTATTTTATTATTGGTTTCTATATACACGTGCGGATGATGTTATTTTGGTGAAACACTTGTTCAATGTTGTGAAGATTATATATTTTGGATTTCTCGCATGATTTTCTTTCCTAAATATCAAGCACACGTCCCCATATGGAGCCAATGTTACCCTTCAATTTTCACTATGATGGACTTGTAGTTGAGCTTCCAAATATTGAAGGAATACTTGTTCAAATTCAAAGTTCAGAAGTCCAACCAAGCATTTTTGCCCCTTCTTTTTTTATTCTTCTTCTTCACGCATTTTCCATTTCCCCATGAGGAATTTTAATAAGATGAGATAACATGATGAAATTTGTAAAAGGATTATCCCCCTAAGACTTGGTCATTAATACATTAATCTAGAGTGTTGTTTTTTACTTGTTAATTATATCTTGCTGCAATAAGCAAGTTATAATTTATATGTTTTTTTACTCAATTACCTCCAAAGTTGGAATATGTCCTAGTGGATATCCATTGGTGTTTTTTTCTAAATTATAGTGTCTAATGTATATTACGATGCCATTCATAACTCTTGAGTCTTATGGAAATGCGCTAAGTCCCCCTTAGTATTTTTTAGTGTTTTTAGAAAAAATGAGATTTTTAATTGTAATTGATATATAAGTTAAATAAATTGTACTATGAGACATCATATGCCTTGGGGGTGCTCATTTTCTTAATCAGAGTACCGACTTTAACTATGTTCCCTCTTTTTGAGTTAAAATAGTGATTTTTAATCACTAAAAGTCATTTTCTCTCACAAAAGTGAAATAAAAGACATTAAAAAACAAAAAAGCAACATTGCTAAATTGGAGAAAACATGTCGGGGACATGCTTTTAGTTAACTTACCCTCTCTCCTATATCACTAAGACTTACTAGCACTTGAGAATGATTTAAGTGATGAGTTGGTTGAGTGACATGACATTGGGAGGAGATTCCAAGGAGAGGGTGTGCCCCTCCTCCATGTGGTGTGCCCTCCCTCATTGGGATCTTCACCCTTTGACCTATAAAAGAAAGCTACTTCTCCTTAATTTAGCTAATGGGATTTTGGGTATATCTTGGCATTGTACTTGTAATTTGGATATCATTTTTGAAATAAATAATACTTTGGAGGTCATATGGTGGCTAACATTTCATGTGGATGTTTGATGTTGGCATTTCATATATGAGGTAACCTTTGATTATTTTATTTGCATTTGGCTTGTTATTGTTGGCCTTTGAAGGGGTGTTGTCACCCAGTAAGAAAGATATTATAAAACAGTTTTTATTTTAGACGTTTTGTCTTTGTACATATGTAGTTAAAGATTTGCATGCAAATTTTGTTTAATTACATGCTATCTAGATTTCATGTGTAGGGAGCACCAATATTTAACGATTTTGTGCAAGTGTTTATAATGTTTACAAGTCTTAATCTTTGAAGAAGTGTTTGGACTAGCTTTTACCCTCCACAAGATTCAAATATTGTGAGAACTTAGTCTTTTAGCTTGTCACCAAAACAACTCCATAGCCTAAGGATTCCATTTATCAAGCTTCTTCTCCTTCTCTCCTCCTCAAAATTTCAAATATTTCTTGGTTCTTTCCAATTACATGCAAGTAGATTTATCTTATAAGTACAAATCAAACATAATTCTTTACTTGTGCATGCATGCATTGATAGATCTATATTGTATCCTAAATCTACTATCTTTTAGAGATATATTTATCATTTGAAGTTCACTTTTAGCAAGTTTTTCTTTCCATTTTTTTAAAGGCTAAAAGGTAGTTCATTTGTAAGAGATTTCATTACAAATTTGGAAAACCCAGTGTCACTTTGTTTTATGTCCAAAAAGAATAAACAAAACCATTAACAAAATTTATTTAGATATTGCTTTCATTGCCTTTAACTCAGTAGTTTATCATAGGATTTCTTGGATAATTTTTCCCCAGCTTCTATCATCTTTTTTGCAGGTTGTCCCAAAGTAATTTAGGGGATTTTCCTCCATTATATTTTTTTGTATTTTTAACGAGCAACCAAGGGAAAACGATGCTCGTTTTCAAGGAATCAGACCTTCCAGGACCACCTGAGGCACCTAACTTTCTTCCAAACCAAATTTATGTTGATACTGAGAGGGGGGTGAATCAGTATCAAGTACAAATTAAAACCTTTTTCAACTTATAATTAAACCATTCAACTATATCCAATGAGCAATGAACAATAGTATAAGAGTTACACCAATACACCACAATACACCATGCACAATATATGAGAAATACTCAATAGTTATTGTTCAAAGGAAGTAATGACTTCCAAAGGTAGCTACAACTTTCAAATGTAAAGGGAGGGATAAACCTCCAAGAGGAAGATACAATCCTCCAATATCAAGAGAGAGTTGAACTCTCCATCTTTGCCCCTTCCTTCCACTGAAGAATATATGAGAGATAATAAAACTTTACATTAAATCATCACCATCAACCAATCATCACATAGAACCTCATAATGTTTCCTGAGATTTCTTCAATTTCTGCAATTCTTCAATTCTTAGTTTTCTTTGCGTGTCTTTGAGCTTGCTGTTTTCAATCTCAACATGCTTCAATTTTTTAAGATTCTCATATTCTTGTTGAATAATTGTTTCTTCATGATTTTCTTCTTCTTCATTGGAATTTTCTTCTTCAGTGTCATTTCTTTCAATCCTTGGATGAGGAAATTCAAATTCAACATGACCTACTCCTTCACAATTAAAGAAAAAGAATTTCCCTCTATTTTCTTCTTTGAAATCTGAGATGTTGTAATTTTCTTTGACTTCTTCTTCTTCTTCTTCTTCTGCATTTTCCCTTACATAAAGGTCTTGTAGCTTGTCCCAAAGCTATTTTGATTATGCACATGATCCCACCTTGGATTTCACTGAACCTGTCAATCCCTCCAGGATGGTATCTATTGTCAATTTGTTGTTCCTTTTTGCTTCCTTCTTAGATGCAGTCTTTGGTTTCTTCAAAGCATTATATCCTGAAGCAACTGAGAACCAAACATCTGCCCCAAGATCTTTCAAGTAAGTTTTCATTCTATTACTCCAGTATTCAATATTACTTCCATCAAATGGTGGAATCCCATTTGGAATTTTGTCTTCCATTCCTTCTTAGGATCTTCCTTCCAGTGGTTAAACTGTACTGAAGGTAACCCGCTCTCATACCAATTGTTGATACTGAGAGGAGGGTGAATTAGTATCAAGTACAATTTCAAACATTTTTCAACTTATACTTAAACCATTCAACTATATCCAATGAGCAATGAACAATAGTATAAGAGTTACACCAATACACCACAATACACCATGCACAATATATGAGAAATAATCAATAGT
>JASDQU010186848.1:1987-14024 GCA_032191745.1 Picea mariana | reverse complement strand
TGTGGGCCTTATAAAGTATATCATTTTACATTAAATAACTATCTACTACTATTCAACTAATCTTATTCAAAGAGGATGACCACATACAACAATTAACTAACTCCTAGGTAGTCTAAAGTAGGGAGCTTAGGGTAGGACCCTAACAGTGTGTACCATGCCAACACACCAAGGCCAATGGTTACACATGGAACACCAAGAGGATGAACAATCAATCCACTTTCAATTACAAAACTAACCACTCCAACAACTCAATGTATATTCTTGTAATCAAATGTACTATATGATGCACAATAGATAGAAATAGCAATAAATAGTCATTCCCTTTACTCTCTTATGCTTTCTTGTATTCATACTCATGCATTTTCTTTCACACCCTCTTACTCATAGCATAAATAGCGAAACATCTTTTTCTTTTTACTTTGTCTTTCATAAAGCAATGTACAAATCATTTCATAGTAGTAGAAACATTGGTATGGTATAATTTACTTTATGTATAATTTATTCATTATTTTACTTCATTTATATTCATGCTTCCACTTCCATAACTTAATCAATCCCCCTTGTTTATGTTGTCCTTAAATTTTCCAATGAGATCATTAAAGAACAAGCACAACCTCATGATGAAACTCCTCTCTAATCAATGAAAAACACTTCAACACATGTAAACTCTAACACATGGAGTGCCAAGAAAACAAACAATCACTTCACTTTTAATTACAAAACTCAACCACTTAACAACTCAACTTACCTTGTTATAATTGAAATGTAATGTTATGTAGTATATAACTCATAAAAATAAATACAAATATGAATAAACATCCCTTTTGTATCTCATGCTCTCTTCTTTCATTTCTCTTACACTTTCTTGCACAAGCGTATTTTCCTTTTTATTTTTTCATAAAATATACAAATCATTTTACAATTATAAAAATATTATTATAATATATTTTTTATTTTATAAAACAATTTACAAGTCATGTCATAGTAATAATAATAAAGAAACATTAATACAATATAATTTGTTCTTCATTTATACTTATTCCTTTAATTTTTTTTCCAATGACTTAACCAATCCTCCTTTATCTTTTTTCTTTAATTTGCAATTGAAATCATTTATACTTATTCATTTAATTTTGTTACATTGACTTAACCAATCCTCCTTTATGTTTTTCTTTAATTTGCAATTGAAATAATTTTTTATTTTTTTTTAATTTGCATTGAAATCATTAAGTCACAAACACAACCCATTGAAATCATTAAGTCGCAATGACACAACCCATTATGAAGGAAAGAGGCTCCTCTAACCAAAACCTCTATATTGCCATCCAAGAAAAAACAAGCAAACTATCAAGATGGCTGAACTTGAACTTGTACCGTTACAAAGTAACACGTCATCTATACTCACATTCTAACCCATTGCAAAAGAACAACCACCAAGAAAATTTTCCAACTCCTCATTAATTAACATGAGATACATTCAAATTTTAAGATCAGTATGGAAATGAAAATAATGTGAAGTAAAAACCTTAATTGGAAAATCTATTAGCAATAAGGTTTGAATACTGGAGACTGGAGCCTACGCGCTCTGACTGCCACTAGCACACTGCATCTGTAATATAAACCATCATGAGGTCCTGTTCAGATCTGTGCAGGCCTTGAACACTCTTCGGGCGTTATGGCTTTAGATTTGGTGAATGTATGCTAATACCTGCGCTTGGTAAATTCTCCTAAAACCGAATACAGCTGTATATATCTTCCATAGTTGGTGTTGCAGGTCTAGAGTTAATATATTAATCTGTCAAGGAAGATAACACGATACAATTACCCAGAATATTCTTCTGTCTACACAGCGCCCTATAGGATTAAGCTTCGTAGTTTATTATGACGAGACCTGGAAGAGGGCCGAGGAATAGGACTGTGAACTTTGTTGAGATGGAAGGGGGAGCAACCCGTTGGAGTAGACCCGACTAGCATGCAATTGTTCGCCTTAGCCTTACTGTTAATTTCGTTATAATTAGACTTAGAGCGTCTAAGACTGCAATCATGGGAACGTTCCTGTTGCTGTGGAGTCTGAGATGCAGAGAGACTTTGCATCCTCATGAACCTGAACAAAGGAGCAATACCGTTTTTCTGCAGAAGAGATATTTAATCGATTAGCACTCATGTCAACCAACAGTCAAAAAACAAAAAACATTGAAAAACGAAGACAGTGAAAAGACTGTATGTTATCAGGTGAAGTTTTATAACGAAAAGAGCATGGATGGTTTGCAGTGAGCTAGGGTTGGGGGATTGAAGCCTATCCAGGAGAAATTGAGGTGTCCAGATAAAGAAGAGGGAGCCCTATAAAGTTTAAGCAAAATGCGCATTTTTGGGTAACCTTTGCTCAAGTATGGTAAAGCAAATCTGCCCAAGAATTGCTATGACAAAAACCCTGGGGCAATTGGAAAGTGCTGATGAAAATAAGGAGATGTCAAAAACCTTAGCACAATTGGTAATTTCAAGAAAATCATGAGACGCCAAAAACCCTAGGGCTAAAAAATTGTGGATGCAGATAAACTGTCAAGAAAAAATGTACATACTAGTTAAGTTTCTTTAGATTTAATTGTCCAGCATTTATCATCTATTAAGATTAAGAGTTAGACGCTGTTTGACACTTAGAAATTGATTCAGTGGCCAATCCAAACAGAGGAGATTGTAAGTTCATGCAAAATGTACTTAGACAACTTTTGTCAAAAACTCTGCACGATTAGCTTATTCCAAATTACTCAAAGTCAATCAACCCCTTACAGAAACGCATTTGTTGAGTTCTCAGATAGATTAGGAGATACCAAAAATCTGCTTCTTCAGAAACGCATTTGGTGAGTTCCCAGATCGATTAGGAGATGCCAACGAAGAACTTAACTAGCCTGTATATTTTTCCTGTACAGCTCGTCCGCATTTATAAATCCTAACTGTAGCATTTGGGAATTGTGAGAAAATTGTTAATTTCCTTGAGTTGACCGAAGAAAATGCACATTTTAGTTAAGTTCTCATTGGATTTAGCATTTATCAATTGTTTACACTGGGAGGTAGGTGTACTGGAAAAATTAAACAAGCCAATGAAGAAAAGGGACTTACATAAAGTGTATGCAAAATACAGTCTTTTAAGCAACCTTTACGGAAATTTGGCAGAGCACATCTACCCTGCAAGAAACGCACCTAGTGAGTTTTCCTGTTGATTAGGAGACGCCAAAGACCCTAGGGCAATTGGAAATTGCTAAAAAAAAAAAAACTTGGAGACTGCCAAAAACCTATGGTAGTTGAGAATTATGAGAAAATTGTGAATGTAGATGAGTACTAGTTTAAATACCAAATACCAGTTAAAAAGTCTATCCTGGTCGGAATTTGGTAAGTAAAAAGATTTACAACCTTCGTTGTTTAGAATGCAATTTTGATATAATGATAAAATTTGGAGTTTTCAAATTACAGGTTCTAAATCCCAACAAAAAAATGTTCAGAAAAAAAATCCTAAAAATTGAAAAAAAACACAGAACGTAAAGCTTTTTAGTTAGCCTTTAACCCAAGACTGCAAATGACCAGGCAAGGAAAATGTACATGCCAGTTTTAAAGTTCATTTAGATTTAATACTTAAAACACTCGGTGAGTTGTTTTAAGAATCTTAGTTTTAAATTGCTTTAAAAGTCTTAGTTAAGTTCTTTTTGATTTAATGCTTTAAATTCTCGGTGAGTTGTTTTAAGAATCTTAATTGTAAATTGCTTTAAAGTCTTCATTGTCGAACTTCGTTATTTTACCAGAAACAAAACACTGTCTGATAGTTAAAAGTGTGATGGCGAGAATGAAAAAGCAAACCCACCACTTTTTTGAAAAATCAGATCGGCTCTCTTGCGGCAAATGCTTTGCTATCTTAAATACTAGTAAGACTGAAACACTGTATACTAGTAAGATTGAAACACGAAATCCAAAATCTATTGATGATTAAGCCCGTGGAAGTTAATAAATAAAATTTCAATTCAATTCAAAATTTGCAGGCCAGTTTTGTGCACCTTGCGAACAATGGATGCCGACGAAGAAGAAGCCCGGCGGATATTATCACCGGGCGAGCGGAGAAACTGCGGCGGGAGGCTGATGGACGGAACTTCTTCTTCTTCTTTTTCTTTTTGTTCCTCTTCCATCGTGGCCGCTATCTTGGGCTTGCCGGGCTCCTCTTCCCATTGAAAGGGAACGCTGCCCGGATGCGTGCAATAGTAAACCCTAGACGAATGTCCCATCGACCCCCTTTCTTCTTTCGTCAGAAGACGACTGAAGAACGTATTATTTTCGTCACCGATGCAGATTGCTCTGTCCTTAGCTTTGTCCATAGCCGGAGCAGTCAAACGAAATGGAAATTAATGTGTGAAAGAATGAGTTACTGACGACCATGGCAGAACCAAATGAATGCTTCCACCATATTTATATCTATAAAACTTGGTAGTTGCACTGAATCGAATATCGGTTGGAGTGATTTTTTCTTTTTAATGGTTTTTGGGTGGTTTGAGACACGAGGAGGAGCATTAACACTAACGGAATCCATGAACGCTGATTGCGCTGTCTCAGGCGATGGCGCAGCAACCGGGTGGACAGTTAATCGCAGAGTCCCAAGCCATGTGAAAGAACAACGCACCATGTGTTACGGCGCTGACTAAACTCTTGGACTTGCCGTGTCAAGAAGGCAGAGTTTTGATTGATCTGAATTTGCATTTTTTCTAGAAGAATAAATTTAAAATGGTAAAATGGAATTTGCCAGTATATGAATTTAAATGAAATTTAAGTCACAATGAAACGTTGTTATTTTAAAAATTCTGATTAACCTTAAATTTGATAGAAATGAAAATGCATAATACTGTTTTAATATATATTATTTTTTTTTGTTTGATAATATATTACATTTTTTTTTATAATTTGTTTGTGATATGTGGTATTTAAGTGAGTCATCAAAATTATTTGGGATCAAAATTATTTGGGAATTGTATTAGGTTTGTGTTATATTTTGGTTGGATTTTTTGGTGTCTCTTCTAAGTTGATTATAATCTAAATGATCATGCAAAACTAAATCCATCAAAACCAATCAAATTAACAAAATTTAACCATATACATTAAATTTAAGTTTAAATAATAAAAATGTTTTTAATTAAAAAAAATTAAAAACTAAAAATTAAATTTTATAAAAACATTTTTTAATTAAAATTTTAATTTAAACTAAATTTATTTTATAGAAATAAAAATAAAAATACATGAAGCTTGCTATTAAATCAAGTCAATTTAATATTACTTAAATTCAAGTCAAAATAATTTTAAAGTTAATTTAATATTACTTAAATTTAAGTCAAAATAATTTTATTAATTTGTTATAGAGGGGTAGGGTATGTATACCTTTGTAGACTTTACCAATCAAATGGCTGGGCGGAGGGGGTTCTTTGTCCCACAAACAAGAGGATCTCATACACCAATTTGGTGTGGCTTAGCCGTGACCTTAAAAATAAATTATAATTATTATTATTAAATATTATATTTTATATATCAAATATTTTTAAAGTCCATTTAATCTTACTTAAATTAAAGTCAAAATAATCTCAATTAGTTTGTTTTTAAAGTACAGGAATAATAAATGGACTTTCTCAAAACATTAGATTTTTTTAATTTTTTTCACATAAATCTAATTAAATAGATTTAGGTGAAATCACTATTTTCTGTTGTTTAAATAAATTCAACACTTTGAAAAACACTTAAAATACACTAATTATAAAGACTCAATCATTCAAATCTGGAGTTCCAACAATTCTTTGCAGGATTTCAATAAAACTTGATAAAAAATATACCCTTAAAAACTCCAAAAAATTAAACGTTTAACCTACTCTTAATAAATATTGTATTTATCAAAATATAAATATTATATTTATTCAAGAAACAAATTTACAATTACATATTTTATAAAATATTTATTATTTTAATATTATAATGAATGTTAATTAATTAACTTATATTACACCATATTTATTATTGTGCTGTTAATTATATATTAGTTATTAATATGTTCACATGGAACTTTCAGTGTTTGCATTTAATAAGGATTCAAAACCCTGGGCTCTGCCAGAAATGCCGGTCGCGCATGCAGTGGCCCTTCTGGGCAGAAGACGCGGAAGACTTTACAGGATTCGAAACCGAAACTTCGTGGCGCACTGGCGAGTATGGGTTTCACGTGTTGCACTGAAACAAACCAGAAGACTTTGGAGGAAAAAACCATAATTCTTCACCGCCACCAATATATAATATTGAAGCAAGCGTGTCTTTCGTTGCTGTTCGAACGTGTAGACGTGCTGTGCAACCAACAGTTCAGTTTTATGTGGTTGCTTGTGACAATATTAAACTGAAAATAGATTGCTTGTCAAAACATATTAACTTAGTCATAGGAGTTGGTTAAACGTTTTACTTTTTGGTGTTTTTGGTTGGAATCTGGTGATTTAAATCTGGATAAAAAAAATTTTTTTGTTTGTTTGAATTATATTTCTAAATATATAAATAGATTCAGTATGTTGAAAAATTCTTGAAACATTTTCATTATACAAACTTAATCACTCAAATCTTCAGATCCAATCATTCATCACAAGATTTCTAACAAAATCAAATAAAACAAATTCACATAAAAACAACCAAAACATAAAACGTTTACAACACTCTCTTTAAATCTCTGTATCAGAGCCCAATGAACTGAAAATATATTGGACTGCCAGATTGAACGTAAAATAGGCTGTAGTAATTTTTTCTTTTATATCACTCCAATATCTTTTTTGTGAATTTTGAATAATTACAATGGAATAATTCATCACTGAAAAGTTATAATAATAATAAATGGAAAATTTATTTAAAAAAATTTTATAAATGTGCAAATTCAACCTCAACTACTTAGCAATATCAAAATACAAACTTGAAACTAACTACAAACTAATAATGATAGGTCTTTTAACTACAAAATAATAATAATAATAATAGGTCTTTTAACACATGTTGTGGTAATGAAAAAATTGTTTAATTTGGAGGGATAATTTAAACTAAGAAATGGTATAAGAAAACTAAATATAAAACTAAAACATTTAGATTCAAAGTCAATGTGAAACTTGGAATGTCAATATAACTTAAATATTAAGATGAAAAGTTAATGTACAACTTCAAATGTCACCTTGCAAATTTAAGTCTAATTACTTGTAGACTTATTATTTGTAAAAATTCAACCCATGGAAATGTAAGTGGACTTGTCACTATGTAAGAGTATAGCATAATAAATCAACCTAAATCCATCTTAACTCTAGATCTATCATGTGAGATCAAATCCCTCCATATGCAAACTTTTTCTTAAGTTACACTCTATTGGACCTTAAGAGAGGTAAGGGAATTACTTGGGTTTCTATAGAATTCTATTTTTGTGCTTGAAAAGTTTTAAGAGAAGTGTTCATAAATCACCATAGTTTTGGTGACATGAGGAGATTATACTCAATAAACCCCCCAACGAAAATTCCATACAATTAATCCATTCCCTTGTATGTTTGTATTGCACAATTGGTCATTTTATATAGCTTTAGGTGACCATAATAAATATGTCATAATAATATATTATGTTCAACCATCTCTGCAACTATCTCTAATAATCTCTCTCTAAATCTCTCAACCCATTTTATGATATCCTCATCCCTAACTTCTCTCATTGTCCTCATCTTTGATTCATATGTAGACTTTTATGCATAGTCTACTCCATTCACACATTACAATGTATTCGTCAATATCACAAATAGGAGTTAATCATTCATACTGCCCCTTAAAGAATATTTGTGATTCATTTATCATTTCTTCTGGTCTCTTAAATCTTTGATCATTTAATTGGTCCAGTCAACCTTCTCCAGTCTTCTACAATCTTCTATCATCCATATTTTGCATTCTTCATCTTTGGTCATCTTCATTCTTTAGTTCCAATCTTTCTTTAGTGTTCATCTTTCTAATGTCTTTTAACCAGATGTTGTTCTTGGAAAATATAAACATGGTAGTTGTTGCAATCCATATAAAGAAGTTACCATCCAACGAAATACACGGGTCACCAGCTTCTAATATGTTAGTTCGCTATGAAATTTCTTCTCGTACATGGTTTATCAACAATTATTGAATAAAAAGTCTTCAGATATATATGTTGTACTCCCCTACATCATCATGTATTATTTTTCTTACTTGTAACCACATCTTGGGTTTTCTTCGACTTATCTATAACCACATATTTCTTTTTTGTGGATTACCCTCAACCATTACAATTCTCAAGTGGTTTCGACTTACCACAGACCATTCATTACACCAAGTGGTTTTGACTAACCATGAACATCATAACAAGTGGCTTTTGGTTTACCACGAACCATTACCAAACCATAATTATGGGGGTATACTTTCCTCAACAAGGCTTACATCATCAATGGACTTAAGTACATGTACAATTTCAAATATGTTTTCATTTGAGGCTAATCTAGCCATTTTGAACATAGGATAGCGACCATTTTTTTATCATTAAAAACAACAATGTCAAGGAGGATCATCAAACTTCTTAGAGATTTAAATTGACACATGGTGCATTGCTTATTTTTACCTTTCTTCACTGCTTCATTCTTCTTTCCTTTTGTTGCTTCAAACTTCCTTCCCTGTCCTTGTCTCTTTTATCTTGCCTCTTGTTTCTTTTGTTTGTGCCCAGGTTTTTATCTTCTTTCTTCACATGCCAAGATTTCATCTTCTATCTTGCTTTTTCTACATCATCTCTATCAAAATATGCTTATCTTTCTCATGCCCAATATTATGTCTTGTAACATCTTTCTTCCTCTCACATCTCCATCTTTGGTATTCTTTCTTTTATTTTTTGTTTGTTTGTTTTCTTCTTCTGTCATCAACATGCCATATATGTTGATGATTACAGCTACATGAGACATCCTCCAAGACACAGACTCAGTGAGTCTACCTGAGAGACAGCCCATTAGTTGGGTGTGCCCATGAGATGGGTGTGTAGTTCCTCTCTGAGACGTAGATGGAACGTTGTGTGCCCCTGTGTAGGGAATATTCCCATGAGCTAGGTGTGTTGTTCTCTACGAGACAGAGTTGAAACGTTGTGTTCCCCTTAGAAGGGAAGATGCCCATGAGAAAGATGTATCGTTCAAGATGAAACGATATGTACCATAAAGTGAAAGATAATTAATATGGTAATTATTAATTATATTTTGAGTTATTGAGGTCAGCCTTGTTGTGCCAATAGACACTACTTTTGAGGTGTCTAGTCTAATATAAATAAAGTTGATTTCCCCATTGAGGAAACACAACGCAAGTGTGATTTTGGAAATTTCAGCAAGTACAAGTTCTAGGGTTGAAGTGTGCACCTCTCTTGGGCGCTAGCCTTCTAGGTTTTGTGAGCACCCTTTTGTGTGCTAGGTTTATGGTGTGGGAGTTATTTCTCTTGAAGAATAGAAGAATATAGCAAAGGATTGGCTGGGTTTTCTTCCCTTGTCGAGAAGGGTTTCCCAGGATACTTCTTGTGTACTTGTGCATGGTATTTCTTCTTGTGATCTTGGTTACTGCAACAAATTGTTTATGATATAACTGCAATTGTTTATGGTTCAAGTAAAATGATAAAATTGGAATGAACTTCATGCTTGAGCCTAGCATAATGAAAAATCAACAATATGGAGTCTGCGTCTTTTTCATTTGTCTTTTTCTTTATGCACTTGCATAAATGTTATTTGTTAGAGTCATGTCAAAGTCCAACAAAAAACCTATGACCTTGGATTGGAAAACTTAATCGATGCACCAATGTCATGATTTCTTTGACTCTCACTATGACTTTACAAAGGCTTCATTACATAACTGGGATCTTTTGACTCACATTTAGACTTAGACTTTTAACTTTGACATTTATTTGACTCAATTGAACTCTTAACCTAAATTTGTGTTTGACTCTTTCTATCAATAAACATTGGACTTTGACTTGATATTAATAAATTCTCAACCTTTCATGACTCTTGACTTTTAACATCTCATATATTTTAAAAACAAACTATTGCAATGTCTTTTCTCAAAGACCTCTCTAAGATACTAGGAAAACTAATACAAAAATACAACATTATGATAAGCACGATCTTTGCACTCAATACATACCATTTTACAACCATTTTATAACTTTGACCATCTTTTAAAATATTTAATGCAATGCCTCTTTACCTTAGAAATTCTATTTTATTTTCTTCTTTTTACTTGTGTTGGAAGCAGGCCAAAGCAGAAAGAAAGGCCATTTTGGGAAAGCGGCATGCATGAGGGAAGTGACAGCTGGAAGGAAGAGTAGCATGCATGCATGCATGGAATAGCTAACGATGTTAGGGTTAGGGTTTTTGCAATGTATTGTAATGGTTGGCAAGACAACAAACATATAAATATAGATACCTAGGTCTCATAGAGGAGTTGGCAAATTGGTCGTGATAGAGATTTTAGAGGAGGAGTCATATTTTGATAACTAGTTGTTGTGATATTTTGTGATACGACCTAATTTTGTAAGTTGTTGAGATGGGGAGGGCTAGGGAGGGTAGATATTGAGGGTTAGATCACAGGCTACTATTGGAAGCAGGCCAAAGCGGAAAGAAAGGCTATTTTGGGAAAGCAGACATGCAAGAAGGAAGCGACAACTGGAAGGAAGAGCAGCATGCGCGCATGCATGGAAGACCTAACGACATTAGGTTTAGGGTTTTTTCAATGTATTGTAATGGATGGAAAGCCAACAAACCTATAAATATAGATACCTAGGTCTCATAGAGGGGTTGGTAAATTGATTGTGATAGAAATTCTAGAGGAGGAGTATTGTTTTGATAACTAGTTGTTGTGATATTCTGCGATACGACCTAATTTTGTAAGTTGTTGAGTTGGAGAGGGGTAAGGGGGGTAGATCTTGAGGGTTAGATCATAGGCTGAGGAGCCTGGTGCGATATAGTCCACTTCATAATAGATCTCAACCCGACTGAGAAGAGTGGTAAAGTGCGCAGCGTTGTAGTTTTGGAACTACTATAATAAAAGAGCTAAGATCCAGGTCTTTATGGATGTAGCCTAGGAGGGGGTGAACCACGGTAAAACCTGTGTTATGTGATTGAATACATGTGTTTCTTTATCGTCTTCAGTAGTTATTGATATGCTAAATGAATGAGTTGTTATATTTTCTGCATAATCATAAATGACAGTTTATTGCGCTAATAAGTTAAAATAGAACTCTCAACGCATATCCCTGAGATCCCCACTCAATCTTGGGTTGAAAACACATGAGTATTGCAACCACCCATTAAGACTATCTTGGGTGAGACAACACAGTTCACCCTATGCGCTGCATTGCCTTGTGGTTTACCAGGAGGGTCGATAGTTTTAGAGGCTTTGTTGGAACCCCGAATAGACATGAACCCTGGGTCAATCAAGCGCATTATAAACTCAGATAGAATAATAGAAACCAACAAATGGCTCTATTTCCATTGGTTGGAACAGTAGAGGATTGAGTAGAKGGGATCTGTCGAAGATCTGTTAAAAGATACGTAAGATCTGTGGAAGGAGGGTCAAGAGGATACTGAAGAAAACGAGAAGGTGAAACAGAAAGAGCCACTAGAAGGGGATGTTGAGACCGTGGAATCCCAYAAAAGTAGAGATCGAGATATGGTTAAAGACAAAGGAGCTGGAGTTTGCACAGAAAGATAACAGAAACCCTAGAGTAACACACCACAAATATCTTGAGAAATATGTGTTTACTGATTTGCATGAAGTCTTTTTCTATGATTTTCCACACTTATTGCAGGAATGGATACTATGGTTGAAGGATAACCACGCAACGAACTAGATCCGACAGCTAGAGTGGACTCCAGTACAAATTGAGCAGTTACAATAGGTGAACAACAAATTCACCCGCGCAGTAGATTTTTGGCTCGATAGTATTATAGCAGGCTTTATAACAGAGCTTGCA